>LPNX010528132.1:0-57137 GCA_001517045.1 Pseudotsuga menziesii
AACCTCTTCTCAGGTATTGCACTCAAGGAGGTTTGCACCACGGGAGATTTGATCCCTCTCGGCGCTTGATAGAGCCTAGGATTTGGATCTAGGCTGGTTATAGAAATCATAATTATGATCTTTAATTAATGTGTGGTCATAACATAAATGGCTATGTACCTGTATTTTGTAATGCCTCTTATGTTTTTATGTTAAATTATTTTGTTTTTAATAAGCCATGGAAGTTAAGCACAATGAACATGTATCTTTCCATAATTTGAAATACACCCATGAGGAAATTGAATAGTTCAAAGAGGTAATGAGAAATGTGAGGGTGGAATAACTAACAAAAGGTGTCCAACTTACTTGGGTTTAGAGGACCATCATTAAAATACTAGAAGGCTTGGGATATGGGAGATGTATTCAAACAATTTGCGATACAGAAACTATGAACGTAGAAGATAAAAAACTAATTTATTTGAAAATAACTCATATCCTTTTGCTGTCAAGTGAATCATCATTCGTCCCTTACATGTTTTGGTTTTGTTTGTTGCCAATAGTTGACCTTTCTTTTTCTTTTTTTCCTTCATTCCCTATGTTTTGTCACATTGTAATCTAAATCTCTCCTTGCAACCATCTCTTTTGTTAATATCAAATATAGTAGGTATCCTTAAAAAAATATAAAAAGATGTACCCATATCAATTTCCTATCTACTCTACTACAATCTTCCCCCTTGCTACCCTATTCTCTAGTCCAGGCCTCGTCAAAGAAATATGTTGAAATGTCCACCTTAGATATTTTAAAGTGTTTCCTTGAGCATCATGACTTGCTCATTTGAGCATTAATGGAGTTCTCTCCCAAGTTGGCATTGTTTCAAGACCCATCACTCTCCTTCCATCTCTATGATATGCCTCTAGATAATGAATAAACATTCAACATCTCTAGCCCCTTTTTAGTATCGATACACAATGATGACACTACCATCAAATGAGTTGTAGATCCTAAATTTTCACTCAACGTAATTACCACTCCAATTGTTTCCACTCATGGCTTTGCCAAAATTTAAAAGTGAATTGGACTTATATTGGATTTAACAAGTCAGTGACTAATCCTGCTAGGGTAGTAGATCTTGCGCTAATGCTTGGGTCTAAAATTGTATCAACTCGATTTCTTTCTCATAGATGTAAGGGTTCATTGCAACATTATTCTAAGTTGTTCATGGTTGGATGTGATGATGATGATTATGTGCACCTTTTTGCGTGAGATTGTATTTCACCAATGGAAATACCCGTATGGTTAAGAACAATCTAACATCAGTGTCCATGTTGTCGTAATATACATATCCAACACAACCCTTTGTATCATTACTTTATTCTTCTATGGGCCCTTGAATTGTTTGGGTTCCTTCTCCATAAGTCAAACCTCATTTTCCTCCGTATGCTCCTCCTTCACCTCGCCTTGCAATATTATTCACTTCGATCTTCCTTACATTGACTTCACTTCTCAACCTTCCCTTAAATATAAGGTAGATATCCCTCCTTCTCTTGATGAGATTCATGCATTCAAGTATTTCCACGCCCTATGCTACCTTGTGTGATTTTAAGCATGCATTCATTCGATATATATCCATCATAAATAAAAATGTTCTTTTAAAGCAAGTAAAACATCATACATTTTTACACATTATCTCCCATAAAGAACCAAAATTATCATAACAAACTATGGATATATATAATATAAGTACATTAATGGTCATCAAAATTCAAAAGAAAAGCTTCAAAGGTTGTGAAAATGATATACATCTGAAATACATTGCCAAAATAGAAAAAGTGTTATGCAATCTAGGTATTCCTCAGCCATACCTTTATGATCGCTTTACTTTTTCCTTCTCCTCCTCGACCTTTTTGAATGTTAAATCCTCCCTCTTTCCTATGACATGTGGGAGATCCTCCATATTATATCCTTGGCCCATCCTTAGAGGCAATCAATATTGATCCTATGTGTCTGGATCAGCCCCATAGCTATTACAAAAGAGGAAAAAATTTGAGAGTCCTCTCAAAAGTGTAGTATTTCCACCATGTGTGCAATCCAATATAGTCTATGCTACCATGTGTGCAATCCAATATAGTCTATGCGACCATGTGTGTAATCCAAATTGGCGTAAAATTCATGCCAAGTTAAGGGATTCAAATGTCGATGCCATTCACGTATGTTCAAACCCCACACAAATGCCTCGATCCAAATAAATATCCAATATCCGATAACACACAACTTTGCCATAACGAGTTTTCATTTTTAGATAGAGAACCAAACTATTGATAGAATTTTTTGATGCTCAACATCAAAATTCCTCTGAGAGGTTGGAGCATGACTCCAAACACAAACCTATCAAACTTTTTGCAAAATAATTTCATCTATATCATCATGTCAATCATGTCATAATGTTCAGGTTTCCATGTTTCAGATTCAATGGATTTTGTTGATCATCCATAGTTCTATGTAACTGGAGAGATTCTAACTCGACTTAGGTATATACATGGTGAAATCATAAAAAGATCATGGGAAAAGGACCATTGGGAAAAAAATAGCTTTCTCTTTGAACAATGGTTCCTTCTTGAATTTGCAATGACTATAAGAAAAATGATTTCATTGGTAGATCCAATGAATTTTGATGATCATTTAAGTTCTCTTTTAACAAAGATACTTTAAATCAACTCCATTGTACACATTCCTTTTAATGGAGAGACTCTTAACTCACATTCACTCTACAACGTTAAACCATAAAAAGGTCATGGACAAGGAACTGTTGGGGAACATAACTTGATCTTTAATAAAGGTTCCCTAAAATTAAGCTTGTGTCAATGTTTATCTACCCAACCCACCCTTGATGAGATTGTCCAATCTTCCCTTCTACTCATGGGAAAATGATTACCCTACTTATGGGAAAAACAAAATCCCACAGAACAATAATAAAAATTCACTCCACTAATTTATCAAGGCAAATCTAGTTCAAGAGGTTTATGAAATTTTAATCGAGGCTAGATAAAGTGTCAATCTTAAAAGGTTTAAAAAGAATATCATTTTATCATTGCATAGAACTGGAGATTCTGTGATTGACAAATGGTGGATCACACCTTTATGGCCTTCCCTGTCCCTCTGGAGACTCTTTAGACCCCATGGACCATTTTTGTACCTTTGATGTTTCCAAGATCATCTTTAAAAACATGCATTATTTTTCATATGTGACTTTTAAACCTATTCTCACGTATGTATGCAGATATGACCCTAAAACCCGCGTACATCGGGATGTGTGCAAAAGGCCAAATAGTTTTGGAGTTTTCCTTGATGTGGATCTGAGTCACTTGTCTCTTGGCCTTCCATATGCCTTGAGATCGCTTGGATTTGACCTTCCATTACCCCATTGAAGCACTATATAAGGAACCCTTTGGATACATTGAAAGGGGAGGAATTGAAGAGCAAGAAAACTATAGTCCATTGTTGCCGAAGCTTATACTTGAGTCTGCATCCCTTTGACGTCCCTTGGAGCACTTTGTGTTCTTCCCAAGCTTTCCTTTGCTTGTGAGCTTGCTATCGAGAGATGGAGGATTGAAGTGGTAGAGGCCCAGGTGGGGGACTCAGTTTCTCTGATTCGCAGACATGCTGATAGAGGTTGTCACTATTGTAATCTCTGATTTATATTAATAGAAATATATTTTCCTTTCCAATAATGTGTATTTAAATGAGTATTGAATCCATGGATTCTTGTAAATTCTTATATGTTATTGATTATATATGCTAGATTAGGTCTAACACCATCATATAGAATGCTTTTCTTGTTTGCTGAATGCTGAGAGAGCAAATTGCTAGTACAAGCGAGAGTGGAAAAGCTCACTGGGGATCTACATCGACCATCTGGAATAAGGTATGTTTCGAGATCCTTTAGTGTTAGATATTTGGTTTCTGTTGCATATGAGAAGGGATTGATTTCTATGGTTACTCTGTCTATTGCCGTACCCCAAGCCATAGGAAGTTTTCTCCATAATAGAATTGGCAACCATACTGGGGAGTTCCTAGTTATTTTCTTTAGGGGTTTTATCGGCATTCAATGTTTTTGAATTGCTCTGATTTCTCTGTTTTTGAGTCGGGTCTGGGGGCATGTTTTCCTGGTAGTGTCTAATAGGAGTAAACTTTGTCTTAGCTTGTCTATTTACCTTCTTTTTTATCTCTTTTTCTTCCTATACGCGAGTTTTGTCTTCACAGTCACGAGTACACGCGGTTTTTACTGGGATATCTGCGTATGTACGCGGGTTTTCTGCACACAGTCGAGTATGCCCTGAGTTTTGCCTTTTGGGGGAAGATTAAGTGTTGCTGGGTGAGTTTGGATGATTTTTGAGTCTTCTTGGATGCTTCTAGAGTCTGTATACACCTCTATTTCTGACCAAAGACACTTTTTAGTTTGAATTTTTTGAGAATGTTCTTGTCATTGCATTTTCTATTTTTTGTTTTGGGATTAGTGCATTAGGTCTCTTTTACCTTAGTGCTTTGCTTGGGTGTTGTTTGATAGTGCTTGCAGAGTATGGGGGTGGTAGAGTCATTCTTTTGCTTTACTATCTCATTTTAATTCAAAAAATACAAAAACATTTTCTTTTTGCATCATTATGCATTGTTTCATTTTGCATTTTGCATGGTACTTGCATTAGGTTTTCTTGGATAAGTATTAGTCAGGCCTTCATATAAGAATGATTGCATCTACATTTGAAGGAAAATGTTGCACTTCACATAGTATCATACCCCATTTTTCATTTGACACAGTGCATTTGCATTGATTGTTAGGTGTGCATTTTACTTCTTGTTGCATCATAACATCATTAGTTGCATGATCATTTACCTTTTTTGAGTAATAATCCAATTAAAATCAACACATAATAAAATGAATTACACTCTTTTATTTTATAGGGTGCACCAACAAGATTAAGTTTTAGGGTCTTGAAATAGTTCATTGTGAGTAAATTCTCCAAGACCACTAAATGAAACAATTATCTGTCTGTCCAAGTGAGAGTGTGAAATTCCTTTATGTAGTTAGTGTTTCTCAGGATCCTCCTCTTACAAGGGAGTTAAGCATGAGGCAGTGTGAGCGATTATTGATTGGGATGACCCCTAGTCATAACTAAGTAGCACCGGAGATATTTCCAGGATTGTATTCGTATCTGGGGGCTCTTTCGAGAATTTTGGGCTTTGCTACCCTGCCCATACTGTCAATCTCACCTGCGACTGTCTTCCTGAGCATTGATTATATAGAGGTGACCTTAGTTGCCTTACCTAGGTTATCGAGGGGGTACTTCGCAGAGGTTATTCTATAGGTGTCCTGGCCAAGTAGGGGTCGGACAGCATAGTCGCTATATGCGTTGAAGCTGAGGGCCACTATAATTGGTTACAAAAATCCACTTGTTGTGTATGGGAGTGTCAAGCCTCTCCTAGGTGAGACATACCTGCTTCATTTGGGAGCTCACATATCCTACCCTTGCTTGCTTGTGATTTGGCTTTACATTATATAGGTGTATGCTCTGTGCACTCTAGTTTGCCTAGGATTTGCATAATTACATAGAGTCTCTTTTATTTTTTTTTATGCATTGTAGATTTGGGTGTGGTACTTCGTTGTTCTCATCGTTTAGCAGGATTTCCACCTTCCATGTCTCCTCCTCCTTTGGGAGAGAGAAACAAACAATCCAGGCGGACTACTTCTCACATTGATTCACACATGATGGGAGATCACGAGGATGAGATTCCTGAGATCTATTCTCCACCTCACGAGGTTGGAGAGGTAGATTCTACTCTTGTATATGATCCTTTACCATATATACATACCTTCACATTCTTGTTATGATACCTCATTCATAGGTCGTCGGTATTGGTTACCAGGTGACAAGACTCATCATGAACCCACAAGCACTAGTTATATTCGTTATGGCATACCTGATATCCCTACACATAATCCAGCACATCATGCTAAGTCAGATATTGAACCTAGCACTACGCCCAGGGGAACTCCTATTCCTTTCCATGCAGAGAGATTTGGGAACACTAGTCACATTGCACCTTCCATCCCGGTGGTGGAAGCTACCTCACATGTCCATCCTAGACCTAGCGTCGCGTTAAGGTCCAATATGATAAGTCTGTCCATCCAAGGAGATTTAGTGAAGGTGATCTGGTCCTTCTATGGGATCAAGCTAAAGAACCCTTGGGGGTAGGGAAGTTTAATCCCATGTGGCATGGTCCTTACATAGTCAAACGTGTGTTAGAGAAGGGTGCCTATGAGCTGGTGTATTATGAAGGGACAGCCTTAGCGGAGCCTAGAAATGGGCTCTATCTTAAAAAATACTATGCATGATCTTCAGCTAGGGCTGATTATTGTATATTATTGTACAACTTTTTGCATAGTTAGGTTTTCTTATGGTGATCGGGTTTGTTGATTAGCTTTCGTTTCTTATGGCAGATGTCGATGGAGTCTTCCGCTTACATAGGATTCGCTGATGGTGCTAGCCGCCACACTCAAAACTCAGCTTCTGCTGCTTGGGTGATCTATACTCCTAAGGGTTAGGTACTGTCTTCAGGAGGCATACGTTTATGGCCTTATTCGAACAATGTTGCTGAATATAGTGTCGTTATCGAGTTATTGCAGGATGCCATTTCACATGGTGTTCTCTCTCTTAAGGTACGTCTTGATTCGCAGTTAGTGGTTTCATAGCTTAATGGCTTGTATCGTATTAGAGATCCGAATTTATTACGAAGATTCTTACGTGTGAGATTGCTAGAACGACAATTTGAGAACATAACATACATACATGTTTCAAAAAAATTTAATCAAGTTGCTGACTCATATGATAACTATGTGTTAGATTGGCATTTGTTTCATAGACCATAAGCATATCACAAACATACATTTTTACACACATGTAAATAAATAAATTCGATCATCATAAACATTTTTCATTAAACATCCAAAATGTGACATCATAATACATAAGTGTCATAATACAAAAATGGGGCTTCTGAGCCACCAAAATATAATACACAGTAGTACAAAAATGAATCACTCTCAGAGCTCTAAGCCTATGGAGGAGGAGGGGGGTTCCAATCGTGGTAGCACACCATGGCTCTAGCTAGTCGTCAGAATAACTGAACCCATGCTCGTGGTACTCCAACCACCTGACGCTGCATGGCCTCAAGAAAGTCCTCGACTTGCGCCATGGGTAACCGATGTGTCAAGCGTACAAATTTTGTGTGGATGCTTTGGAGCGTCCGCTCCGTATCCACACCCATGATGTCATCTCCTCTTCCCCTCCATCTATGACGAGGGAAATCGTCAAGCCGCCATGGTCCAACATCTGCATACACATGACAGATTGTCACTATGTGTCGTCACACAAAAACATGTCTTTTGAGTCAATATATCAAAAAACACAAAAAAATAATAATTCAAAAAACTTAACAAAGAGGGTTTGGGATTCGTTACCTATATCACCATATGCTGCTCCTGGTGGTAGGGGCATGTTCAAATCTCCTCGAAAATCTATCCATGCATAGGGATAGTCATCGATGGCAATGATCTGCTGCCACCACCATGGAAAGAAGTCAGTTGGGTAGGGGTTAGACACCCTACCTCCGCCCAGTCTACGCATAGCATCTGCCTAACATCATTGGCCCGGATCTCAAACCCTGTGTGGAGGAAAGTCAACTCTAGGGCTTATCCCTGGTACACGCTCAAAGAAGAATGTGCTCAGTATGCTGCCGAAACCGAAGTTTCTCACCCTACCCATCTTGCAGTCACTGAGCTGCTGCTTCATGTTACTCAACAGTGTAGTGCTCCAATCATACACTATGGGTCTCATACACTCCATCGCATAGAACATCAATGGTCACGAGGCCTGGTGGAGTGATGCTAGACCAGCTATCCTGCCGAGTGCTAATAGTATGGCCTTCAGTCCTAGTACCTGGATGGAGTTTGTCGGGATTTGATTCCCAACTTTTTTTATGTTCGAAAAATAGTATATGCAATGTACTCATCAATGGTGAGGCCACCTCCGGGCCCATGAGATCATAGGTTCACCATCTCTCCCCGTCGGGATAATCCAGTAATGAAGTATATGTCCTCCACATTTACAGTGAGGGACATGCTGTCGATATGAAAAGACTTTGAGTCTAGATCTCAGTAGTCTACTAGCATCTGTAGGAGTCTTGGTTTGGCCCTCAGGCGGCCAAGAAACCAAAAATTATATAGACCACATGCACGTAGAGCTTGTTGAGCCATTAAGTCACCCCGAACAACCTCTTCTACATCCCCATGTTCACTCTCCCTCCATTCTAGAACCATCCTACACATAAAAAGTAGTTTTTGGTCATTATTTACCTTAAAAAACCTTATGCACGGTCGCATATGCAACTGTTTGCAAAACAACCACGTATGTACGCGGTTTTGGAAGGTTTTTCCACGTATAGCCAGCCCTATACAAGAAAAAGCCCTGATATTCACGTGGGACAAAACGACCATTTTAGATTGGATTAAAAATAAAAATTGACCATGGAAATTGAAAAAAATTGCATGAAAATGGAAGAGGAGGACATGAGAATTTACCTGGAACAAACGATGTCAAATTTCGCTGGACGAAGCTCCCGGAATTCACGTTGGAATTTTTGAGCTCAAATGGGTAAAAATTTCAAATGATATGGAATTTTTGAATTTTTTGAAATTTTTGAAATTTTTTACCCCCTTTCTATAGTTTTGAACCGTTTCTGACCATTTTGGACCATTTTGGACTAATGTGATGATGTAGGAGTCCATTTTGAGCGCCGTTTTGACCGTGGTTTTGACCCATTCGTGTCGACTTCAGGTATTATGTCTAAATTGGCATATAGGTTAGATTTCACATCCATTTGTATGACCTTATGACCATTTCATTATAACCTTGGGTATGAACCCATTCTATCTTGTCACAGAACCTTCTTGTCACTTTTAGAAGTGACATGATGTGAATGGTAGAGCTTGACCATACATGGGTGCCCTAGTTAGCTCCTTTTTTGCATTTGGTACCCATGTCGACATTTTTCCTTTAGGGTGTGGGAGTCCTTTGTATAATATTTCCATGACTTTGCGCAAGAGCCTCATACTCCTCTTGATCTTTTTGCTGGCCTTTTTCCCCAGGACTCCCTTATGTCAAGTTGTAATTGCATTATCATGAGTTTTTCCTGCCTCATTGAGCCTTATGCTGGCTTCCCTGACTTTGATTATCAGCTATATAGCCCAAGCTTGTCTCATGTCTAGCCAAGCAGAGCCATTTTATATATCTTTTGCAGCTTGATTCCCCATTTTTACTAGGAGGGGACTTTCCCCCGAGTGTCGTTATCCTACACATGTGTCCTTGCATTGAGCATAGGTATGTTCTGCTGCTTGGAACTAGTTTGTTTGCCCCTTGACACTCGTCTCCTCCTAGTCTATAACTATAAAGCACTTTTATTCTTTTTCAAGATTTTCAAAATATTTGAAAAAGTCCAAAAAAAAAATCAAAAAACCAAAAATCCAGACAAGAAAAGATGTTATCTTTGGCAGCAATCGAGTCGTGTCACCTTCAAACAAAGCACTGTATATCACATCCATTGGTTGGGTTAATAGTTTGACTTTAGGATCTATACTCGTTTCTCTGAGTTTATCTCCATCGACTTGTTAAGCTTCCAGTCCCTATGGAGCCTCTGTCGATGCCTCATGTGTCACAGAGATGTCCCATTTTTGTGTATCGAGTCTATGCGGCCTGCATTCAGTCACCATTCACCTTTATGCTCTTGTTCAAAGGAAGTTGAAACCTGAGTCGGCCATTCCTCAGTTCTCTTGACTTTGCATGTCAGCCATTCCCGGTACTGATATTGGTTCATCCACATTATGATCGAGTCCTTCCACATTATACAGCTTTGCTAAGAACCTTGTGTTAGATGATGGGGGATGCCTTAATGCCCTCCTTCTAGCAGATTTCATCCCATCGACTTCAGATCATTTATTCTAGGATAGGAATCTAGAGTCATTTTGAGTGCCTTGAGACTTGCAGTCATCAGTGGTAGGTTCTCTCGCCATCAACAGTTTTGGGAATACATCAATGTCCCCTGATCGATGGATCCTTTCAAGTGTTCTACCTCAACACATTTATTCACACTTGTTAGTTTGCACTCTAGTACCTTGATTCCCATTTTCATTATTGGTGGGTGATCTCGTGTCTGTTAACGGTATACATCAATGACTGGTAATCAGACGATGGACTACTATGTTCAACCTCAACACCTCTATTCACATAGTAGGACATGTACTTGTAGCAGATTGTGTAGAAGACCTTCCAGATTGGTAGCATTTCATATATGCGACCTCTTTGATCGTGCCAGTGTTCATGAGATTTCAGCTCTCGTGACTTGATTCCAGTATATGTCAGATATCTTCAGCCATGATCGAGATCTTGATCCATTGTATATCTTCAGCTTTCATAGAGATCATGATCCTTTGTATATCTTCATCATGGAGATTCTGATCTATCTATATTGTACGTGGCGATGACCACACATGTCATATTTTGTATCATCGCTATTCATGGCCATAGTACTCTTATGTATCTGGGACTGCTATATGTACTTGCAGTTATATGCAGAGTTTGATTATTGTATTATATTGTTGGATGGCTGGTTCTTCCACTTGGTTCTTTATCACTCCACTTTTAGGATGGACTTATAATGTATTTCGGCCATCGTATCATCCCTCTGACCTCACACATTAGGGGGCATTTGTTACAACTGATTTTACCAAACATGGTGGATCACACCTTTATGGCCTTCCCTGTCCCTTTGTAGACTCTTTAGACCCCATGGACCATTTTTTTACCTTTGATGTTTCCAATATCATCCCTAAAAACATGCATTATTTTCCATACGCGACTTTTAAACCTATTCTCGCGTATGTACATGAATATGACCCTAAAACCCACATACATCGGGATGTGTGAAAAAGGCCAAATAGTTTTGGAGTTTTCCTTGATGTGTATCTGAGTCACTTGTCTTTGGCCTTCCATATGCCTTGAGATCGCTCGGATTTGACCTTCCATTACCCCATTGAAGCACTATATAAGGAACCCTTTGGATACATTGAAAGGGGAGGAATTGAAGAGCAAGAAAACTATAGTCCATTGTTGCCGGAGCTTATACTTGAGTCTACATCCCTTTGTCCCCTAGAGCACTTTGTGTTCTTCCCAAGCTTGCCTTTTCTTGTGAGCTTGCTATCGAGAGATGGAGGATTGAAGTGGTGGAGGCCTAGGTGGAGGACTAAGTTTGTCCGATTCGCAAATGTGCCGACAGAGGTTGTCACTATTGTAATCTCTGATTTATATTAATAGAAATATCTTTTCCTATCCAATAATGTGTATTTAAATGAGTATTTAATCCATGGATGCTTGTAAATGCTTATATGTTATTGATTATATATGCTAGAGTAGGTCTAACACCATCATATAGAATGCTTGTCTTATTTGCTGAATGTTGAGAGAGCAAATTGCTAGTACAAGCGAGAGTGGAAAAGCTCACTAGGGATCTACATCAACCATCCAGAATATGTTTCGAGATCCTTTAGTGTTAGATATTTGGTTTCTCTTGCATATGGGAAGGGATTGATTTCTACGGTTACTCTGTCTGTTGTGGTACCCCAAGCCATAGGAAGTTTTCTCCGTAACAACCATCATAATCATAATTAACAAGTACATCATCAACAATTTTTCCATAATTAATCTTGATAATTTGTCCATGGATTTCAAAGTGGTATCCCTTGGCAACACGATATTTCACACGCAAGAATTTCCCTGAAGATCCTAAACATGGAGACTAGAGCAGGAACAACCAACACACACAACAAAGATATCCGATAAATTTTATCAAATTTTATCGCCTGGACTCGCAGTAGGTATATGCAAAATAATACTCAAATATGTCAGTTCAAGGGTGTTGCACATAATAAACGAAATTGCTTTAAACTTTAATAGAATTTTTGACAAACCTCAAAAGAATCGTCGAAAATTGAACCAATTATTTTGAATCTTTAACAAAAAATCCACCAATGCCATAAAACTTGAGCAACTAACTTCATTTTTCCTTGAGAGATGTCCTCTTATAAGGCCAAATATATAAAAACATTTTGTCTACTTCTTCAAAGTAACACTATGAGAATTATTGAAATGCTTGTTGCTTCATTCCATTTTAAACCAAGACCAAAATGTCCTTAAGAGTACAGATAAAGTTAGCTTTGTGTTAAGATTGATATCCACTTCTTGTGCCTTGGATGTTCTTGGTAAAAATGAGGATATGGATGGGGGGGTTGTCCAAAACAACCTTGTAGGGTGACATTTTGGTAGCACCATGATAGGTGGTATTGTACTACCTTTATTCAAGGGGTGTGAATGGGGGTGGGTGGGGGACTACTAAACCCAATGGCCATATCAGTCAATGTAAAACCCAATGGCTAATAATATTTTTATGGTCAACAACTCACAACCTCTATTACTTGTTATTAACTCCAATATCTCAAGTCATGCAGTATCCAGAAGTATTATGACACGCATCATCATCATGGACATCGACGTTGACATCATCATCATCATCATCAATGCCATATGGTAAATCAATATCATCTTGATCATCATCCTCATTATCGTCATCATCAGCAGCAATAAGTACATCATCAACAAAATCATCATCACCATTGTCATTATGGTCACACATATGCCATTAGTGTTCTTAATCACTCATCGACATTAGGATTCATGTCATGTAATTGTTAAGGTCATTTATATGTCATTACAGTCATTTCAATGATAATAGGGTTGTTTAGATGTCGTTACAAACATTTAGGTGCCATTAGAATCAATTAGGATCCAAAAGTGATACCACATGCACAATCATCGTTGACATCCACATCATCATCATCATCATACAATAAATCAACATCATTGTCATCGTCACAGTCATCATCAATATAACTGCGATAATAATGAGCAAAGAGCCATACTACCACACAAGAATGGATGATGTAGTTTTATACTTATCAAATCATATCCATACTCTCCATCATAATTATCGTAATTCATCATCATCATGTTTTTAGGGACAATCATATGCCATTAGGGTCTATCAAATGTTGTTGGGGACACTAAAATGCCATTAGAGCAATTTAGGTGGAATTAAGGTAATTAACCCCTCATTAGGATTAATCGTGATCCAAAAGTTCCATGATTACGATCATTTAGGTGCCACTATGATAAATCAAGATCCAAAAGTACTATCACATGAATCATGATCATTGACATTGATATATCTAATGTTATGTCAGATGTTTCCCGAACACAATTCCTAGCTCTAAACCTAGTGCAATTCCTAGCGCAATTCATTTCAAAATTTCTAGCATTATTCCAAGTGTTATACTTGGATCTATACCTAGCGCTATTTTGGATGTTTTCTAGGTGCAATTCCTGGATCTATACTTGGTGCTATGTTGGATGTTTTTCCTGCCGAAATTCATGGCGCCATTCCTATCGCTAACCTTGGAATAATAGATGGTGCTATGCTATTCAGGACGTTTTTTTGGAGGCTATTCTTGGCGTTATATGGGATGCTTTTGTGAACTTTAAATGGGACATTAATTGGGATTCTAATTGGGATGATAATTGGGATGTTAATTGGGATGCTAATTAGCGTAGAAAATAATGCCAACTTTTAAAAAGGGACAATAATTGGGTTGCTAATTGGGATGCTAATTGGGACTCTAATTGGGATGCTAATTGGGACATTAATTGAATTGCTAATTAGCATCCAAAATAGCACCAACTTTTAAAATGGGACGCTAATTAGGATGCTAATTGGGGCGCTAATTGGGATTCTAATTGGGATGTTAATTGGGATGCTAATTAGGATGTTAATTGGGATGCTAATTAGCTTCCAAAATAGTGCCAACTTTTAAAAAGGGATGCTAATTGGGATGTTAACTAGGATGCTAAGTGGGACGCTAATGGGGACTCTAATTGGGATGCTAATTGGGACGCTAATTGGGGCGTTAATTGGGACGCTAATTAGCGTCCAAAATAGCACCAAATTTTAAAAAGGGACGCAAATAATGCCATTAAAAGCGTCATCCTATGGAAAAGCATCCACTTTGTCCAAAAAATGATGAAAAATACACTAAAAGTGATAGTGGATGCTAAAAAGGAAGCTAAAAGAGATGCTAATCACAAGGTTTTGTTGTAGTGATATGTTTGGCTAAGGAGAGCATAGGCTCCTAAAGTAAAGCTCCCAACGAAAGCGTGCTCCTCCTTGGTGGCACCCTAAATCCCCACTGGAGTGATGTTGTTACTAAACATCATTTTGAAGTTGGTGCGACTAACATTTGAAGATCATGATACACGGAAGCAGGAGGATCCGGAATGAATTAAGTACATGCTCAATCTTCCAGCTGTGCCACCTTCACCACAACTTATAGTCCCAATGGAGTGGGCTCTAGTATTAGAAAGTGCGGCCCTACTTAATTTACTGCTCACGTCGCATTTTGGTCGAAGTGCTCATGCGATCATATATGTGAAGCAACTCCTCGTCTGCTTCCATGGAGGTTATTTATGGATCGATAAACCATATTCTCTCGATGTCGAGCTCATTGGTTCGATAGAAGGCCTTCCGTGCCAAGGACACGACCCTGCACCATATATGTGCACGAACAGAGATACAACGAAGAGAAGGAAAAATATGACCTCCAACGTGCAAATAGAGGATTTCTCATTTCCTCTGTAACTGAAAATACAGTGAAGTTCACCACGAAGATACTATCTTGCAAGCTACTGCGCAAGATGCGGTCCACTGAGTGCACTGCCAGGAAAGTGGAACTAGCGGAACAGTGCATAGAAGGAGTGTTGTCTAATTGGTCGCAGTACTTATTGAATGAGCTGCTGGAAGATGCAGAGCAAGCACAAGAGGATAGTAAGGAAAAATTCCATTACTCCTGGTTGCTGATTTTGATTTCTTTTGTAGTCTGGTCGGACCCTTCGGACTACCAGCCACTAGATGTCCCAGTACCTTGCCTCGGCGTAAAATATTAGGTTCTGTGGGAGGATAAGGAAGATAAGATCCGGCAGAAGGACAATAACATTGAGTTCTTTTTGCATGGCGAGGCACTAAGAGAAGTAGTGTGACATAAACATATAATGGAAGTTGTGACAGTCCAAAAGTATGCCCCTTTCATAAACTTCTAGGCTGGTGTCCATAATGTCATCCTGTGGCCGCAGCAAGACCCAACAAAATAAGCACACCCGACGCATTTCATGATTCAGGATGAGGATGTCGAAGCGGCCATCCAAGATTGGCCTGAGGAATGACACATCCCTCTCAATGTGGAAATGGACCAAGGAAATGACCAAGGGAATGACCAAGGTAATGGCTAGGATAATGAACAAGTCAATGGTGGCAACCGAGCGCAGAGAAACTAGTCGCCAGAGTCAGACGACAGTGACAATGATGACAATGATAAGGGCTTTGATTAGGATGATTCAGAAGGTGCACCCACTGACGAGGACATGCATACTCAGAAGAAGGCCCAGGAAGAGGCATAAGGAGGAGAACAGCATGAGCCTTCACACAAGAAGTACAAAGCTGACAAAACGACTAATATCACTAGCTTAGGGGAGGAATACATTAGCCTCCTCGCAGACGTCACAAAGAACAACCTTAAGGGTCTTAGTAAACAATAGATGCAAATGACCAACAAGATCATTGAGCATGTAAATCAGCTCACTGAGGCTATCAATGAGGTCAAAAGCATCGTTGAGGATGAGACATACGACGTTTATCCTGGGGATACATTAGTCACGCCTCTACTATTGTCGCCGCTTAAGATAGATTTAAAAATGCAAGCTATGGAAACATGGATGCCAGAGTATGATGATGTTATCCAGGAAATGGGGTCACTTTCGATAGATTTTTCAAAACTAGCAATGATCGAAGTATATGTTGTTCAACATGCGGCCGCAACAGAGATTTGATTCAAAGAAAATGCTATTACTTATCAGGCTAATAAGGCCATAAGGAAGGTGAAAGAACATAAAGTCCTTCTTAGGCTAAAGGAGGATAGGATTAGAGTGCATGAACATGGTAGGATTACACTGGAGGAAGCTATAAGATATGCATTCGTGGAGTTCCCCATGGAGGGAGAGCAAAAGGAAGATGATGCAACCGCCAAGGTAGTGTGACTATCCAAGATCGTGGCGGATCTCAGAAAACGGGTGGAAGAGTTGAAAGCATAGGAACAACCAAACACACCCCCTGAGGTCCTAGAAGAGAGCAGTAAAACAACATCTGAGATTGTTCAATGCATTAAGCAGGGAGAACAGATGTGCAAGGAAGCAATAGATGCAGTATCTGAGGCATTGGAATTGCTCCTTGAAGATGAAGCTGAGGAGAAGATCAAAGAGGATGCATGCCAAGTTGACTTACATATAACCACGGTCAAGGCATAAATGAAGAAGCTACCAATCAAAGAGAAGATCGCAAAGGTTGCCGAGTTGAAGCAACTACAACATCAAGTCAAAACTCTCCATGACCAAGAGCAGAAAAGAAATGAAGAGGTTGTGGCACAACAGACAGAGGCCGAATGAGTTATAAGGCTCCTTCAACCTGTACAACAGAAGCTCCATCTTATAACTTAGTCATTGGAATAAGAACTGTTGAAACATATCAGTTCCAACAGTGTCGAACAATTGAAGAAATAAGCAAAGCAGGTCCGAGAAGAGGTTTCCCAGGTAGAAGGAATTTTGAAATAATTTTGGGACAAGGTTGGTCTCATGGCGCATCCAGTTCCAGAACCATGAGACCTGCTTAGTGGCTTGGGATTAGACACATGTGAGGGTTGGGGGCTTGTTGGACCAAGAAAGAGCACAAGGAAGACATAGAAGCGCAAGTGCAAGGTAGGAAAAACAAGTGCGCGACGGGATAAAGGTAGGAAAAGGAAGAAAATGAGGAGTAGAGGAAAGAAAGTCGCAACAAGGATTAGTGTGATGAAGGAAAAGAGAATCTGCATGTAGGTGGAAGAGTAAAGGCTGGGAAGTGACAAGTCAGGAAGACCGTAGGTGGTCGATTCGGTGGAAGACTGAAGGATGGGTTTTTGCGGCTAGTTATGACCTGTACAAACGGACTGAAAGATATTTCTACAACTAAGTATGGTCTGTAATAAATAATAAAGACATTTTTGTGGCTATTTATGACTGTAATAACTAAGTTGTACTTAGGCGACCCTGCGTGGTCTTATAAATATCTATAAATAGAAGGAACATGTTTTGTATAAGGGTTCACTTAGTCAGTCAGTCATAGATAGAGAAGAAGAGAAGGAATCAAAGAGAATTTTGATAGTATAGTAGGCTATTAAGCCACGGATCGGCAGCTGTGTGTGCAGATAGTAGAGTAGAAGAGTCGATCTAGGATGTGTGCGGATCAGTAGGAGTAGTTGGAAGAATAAAACAAAGAGCAAGAAAGATTATGAGCTAAATTGACATATCTCAAAACAGTTTGTAAGTCACAAACTGCAAGGTGATGTATATTTCTCATGCCAGATGAAGAGTACCTTGGTGGTTTTTTCCTAGATGGGTTTCCATGTTATTTCTTGTGTCAGATGAATGTTGAATGTTTAACGGTTAAGGTTGAATGCTTGATTATCTTGTATTGTTTATGGTTATTTCTTGAATGAATGTCGCAATACTAATGGAAGTCGTGAATGAATGAATGACTAAAGCGTTTTTTAGCATTGTTTATTATTTCATGATTAAATTATTGTTAAGTTGTGATCTGTCGCACCATTGTCATTTACTATTAAGGAATCATCTGTGTCACACAGTTTCACCCGTTGTTAAGTTGTTAAGGACAATGTTGTGTTGCACATTGGTTGTGTCGCACTATTGCACCACTGTTAAGTTAAGTAAAAAGGACTCCAACCTTTTGACTCTGTAGAGATCCTTAGCTGCATGCCAAGAGACTGTAATCCATTGTCAACGACAGAAACATGGTTCTGGCAGTTACACATTAAGATATCTCATGTGAGACTGTGCCTGCCTCGTAGGTGCTTCCAGCTAAGCTTGCTTTGTCGGTTCGATGTCTTTGGGTGTTTTGTTGGTTTCATGGGTCTATTGAACCCGAGTCACGAGAGTGGGGAAAGTAGTCCAATACTAGTCCATACAAAGATTACATTCTCTTTTTGGATTAAAAAGCACTCTATGACCTCTGTTGTACATGTAAGATGAATCAAAGTGTTGGTTTCTTGTCATGGGATGTCTCAAAAATCTCACATCCCTTTGACATAATGTGTGGTAAGAGAAAGCATGAGTCCATGTGTTGTACCAGCATTGTTGAATCCAAAAAAGATAATACATGGATGATGTGCTCATATAGTAGATAAATCACTAAAATTACCATCAAATATCAGTTTCCTATACCACTCTTGGACGACATGATGGATGTACTATTCGGAGCTAAATATTTCAGAAAAAAACTGATTTTCAAAGTGGATACCACCAGATCCGAATTAATTTCTTGTTCAATTTCAGTAAAATTGATTTTCAAGAATTTTCTTGTTCAATTTCTTGTTCTTGTTTCCAATATTCATTTCATCAACATTAGGATTTAAATCTCTATTTACATCTTCAAAAAGTATCTCTCTAATATGTGTAAGCGCATGCCTTTATTATGATAGAGTCTTTATTTTTCATTATGAATAACGCCATCTCAAGTGTGATCTTATATTTTTGGTTTTATCGCCCATGATTGTTCAATCTATATAGGTTTTAAAAAAATCAACAACTTATAACAAAAAACAAAAAATTAAAATTAAAAAAAGGTGTAAATCATTTAAAATGAGTAATTTGTAGAATATTGAAATTGTATCTAGTTTCAAATAAATAAATAAATATAATTTTATAATACCACCTTAAACTACTTCCAATAATCTTCACTTCAGAAGAATTACACTAAGAAAACCTTAACCATAGAAGAAATTGGATAAGAAAATCTTCACCTCAGAAAAAATTTGATAACAAAACATTTAAGAATAATTTCACCATAAAACAAATTCTTGAACAAATATTTTGCTATAAAAGAAAATGATAAGAAATATTTTCCTAAAAAACATATGTCTCTCAGAAAAAAAACACATCTTAAAATAAATTGATTTTAAGTCTTTGAAAGATCACCTTAAAAGAAATTGTCTTTGAGCCTTTGAGAAAACACCGTTAAAAAAATTGTCTTGTAGAGCCTTTGACCTTAAAATAATGTCTTTGATCCTTTGAGAAACTACATTAAAAAAAAGTGACTTTGAACCTTTGATAAACCACATTAAAAAAATTGCCTTCGAGAAAAAAATCACCTTAAAAAAATCCCTTAGAAAACCTTTTGTAAAGTTCACTATGAATATAAAAGATACAAAATTGTGGAATTGGATTAATGTATACATAAAATTCATAAGGTTCCTACTTATTAAAAGTGGTCCCACGTTATTTTGGCCGATGAAATTATTTTTAAGATCAAGTTTTCAACCAAAAATATTTTTCAGTTAAAAGACTATTCTCCTTAAATTTAATAGCCGACGAGATGGAAAATAAATTCGACACAAAAGCCTTTAGTTTTCAGCCAAACTATTTTCTGGCCGAGAAACTCTGAATTTTCATAAGCAAGAGGCAGCATTTGTCTTCATCTTTCTCCAACTTTAGAAGGTGTAATCCATGTTCAATACTGAAAATCCACATTCATAATTTATACCATTTCTTTCATCATTTAATCTACTTTCCATAGGTACAAATTTTGTTGAATTTGGTAGTGATTTGCTAATTTTAATTAATTTTTTGTTAACATGTGTTTGTTTTGTTTTAATTGCTATTAAAATTAAGTGAAATGAAAAACGAATACCTTCAGAAAAACATAATGACAAAATTTGAAAAATTATAAGGTCAATCATTGGAGCGTCTACTTTAAAATGGCACTTTTAGATTTTGTATTTTGAAGTGGAAATTGGAGAAGATGTTAACTCTTCATAAGCATGTTTATATTTTGCATTTTTTTCATGTTGATCCAATTCTTAAAAAAAAAATTAGTATATTCACTTATTGGATAAAAAATTATAGTTATACTTTGTCTATATTGTCATAGCATGGGTTAGTTTTAGTGAACAAAAGTAACAATGAATAAATAAGATCCTTCAAACATGAATCTTTATCGGTCCTTTCATTATATAAAAAACATATTATCAAACATTTGCTAAATTGATATATCAAATCTCAATAAAAAAAAATTTGAGAAAATAATGAATAGAAAGCTAACAAAATTCTTCACAAGTATTGGTTTTAATGAAAAGTGAAATTCTAAGCACAAAAATAACTTTTATTTTCCGGTTGAAAAACTTGGGAAAACCATATTTATTTTCTCAAAACCTTCTAAAATAAACACCCACATTCATGATTTTAGATGTAAAAGCTCTTTTGTGGCAATTTAGCTACAATTCTCCATCCTTATATAAAGTCTCCATGCCAACTCTAGTAAATAATATATCCTTTCATGAAGGTTGATATCAACCACATTCATATCCATTGGAAGATCATTATTTGTTTTCATACATGCGGGAAGAAACACCAATGAGACTTGTAGCCTTAAAAAAATGTCAATAAGGCTCCTCACATTTTTTATTTTATTTTATTTCAAAATAATACATGGTGATATCCAAGGCAGCAAAGTTATATATATTTGCATGGCATCCCTTTCTATAAAAGGTCATGGGTTATCAGAATATTATTATATGCCTATGGTACTTAGAAGCTCATTGTTATAAATATATATTGCATTTTTTTTAATTTTCTTCGACTATTATAGACTATATTTATGTACATATCTAACAACAATCTCTAGGGACCATAAAGAGTAAGAGTTTGTATTTATGATGCATTAATATCTAGTTATCTAATTTTGATGAAACTCTACTTAGCAACTACAATCAAGTTTTAATGACTTTTTATTATTATCTATTATAACATTTCAAAAATGTAATAGTGAAGGTACAATACACACAAAAATAATAACCTAGAATAACATGTGGCATGCCATTACCAACTAAAACTTCAAAAACTAATCCAATTTAAACAATGAAACCAAGTAGGAATAATGTCAAAATCGATGACATCATATACACAAGAAGTTTAACATGTCCACAACTAGCATCGTATGACTTAACCTAACATTGGGACATATATTTATTGATAACATCCTTCACGCTACATCAAATGACCCAAAAATGGACATGTTCCCCATTACTACTGTCAATACATATATGAATGGATGATTAAGGTAAGCAATCTTAAATCAAACATGATCACAATGTCCCCTACCTAGAGAGGTAGGGACAATAAATGTACGTTAACATGTTTATTACCATTTTATGTACTTCATAGTATTGACTATACACAGTTCAAAATGTTGAACTAAGTACATATGGTTGACATCTTGGATCTGAAGACAATGATATTCCACCTTTATTCCACCTTTATTGACAAGTTTAATTCAAGAGGGCTAATCAGATATTTTATGAAAATGTGTAAATATTTATCTTCATGCTTTAAAAGTGTTAACCAAGTTTATCTTGTTTTTGTTGTGTAGATTTTTAGAATAATTGTTTTATTATATGCCATGTGAAGATGTGATTATTTTCTTAGATATTACATTTTTGTATATATGAGATAGTATCCAAGGCATTTAAATTTGAATATGCTTGGAGTGGCCTCATGCGGTATTACTTTATTGTTAAAATAATGCTTATTTTATCTATATATTAATTAATGTTATTAATAGTTTTAAAAACAAAAGTTACAAGGATTGGATATTTTAGTCACACGTATATTTTTTTATATATTCCTTTCTTTAATCTTAAATATAGAAAATGTTTTTAGTAAAGTATCTAAAACATGAAAAAATAAAAATAAAAAGATGTTAAGAATCAATGAATGGTTTATTCATTTAAATTTTATGTTATATTTTGCATATTGCATATCATCTCCTCACTTTCCAAGAGAGAGGGTGGAAGTTGGGAGGAAATAATAGAAAAAACATGTTATTATGCTTTGTCTATTACCTTCTTTTTTTATCACATATATTTTCCAATTTTAGCTTGAAAATGTTCACTTTATCTATAAATTATTTGATGTTATTAATAGTTTTAAAAATAAATACTACAAGAATTAGATATTTCAATCACAATATATAGTTTTTTATATATATTCATTTTTTTAATGTTAAATATTCCAATTTTAGCATAAATACAAGCACAAAAGTCTTCACCGTATCTCAATTATTCACATCTACTTAAGAAAAATAAAAAATAAATGAGATTAGCATGAAACTAACTTAATATTTACAAAATGTTTTGAGAGATAATATTTTTAAATAACTAAGAAATAATCACCTATAAAATATATCAGCTATGTCAAGGAGGTTTCTTGTCCCAACAACAAAGGATCATTATAAAAATGAATAACAACACAAGATGGAAAGGTGAGATAGGTTAGTTTAACTTTATTAACATTAAACAAAAGTGACTCCTTATATGAAAAAATGGGTCTACCTTCTACCTGAAACATACAAAATGAATAAATATTTTTTTATTATTTACCTCATCTTTCTAAAAAGTAAGAATGATCTTGCAACCATTACACTGCTTGTGCCCTACAAGGCTGCCCAAGTGACCCTATCATTTTGCAACCATTACACTGCTTGTGCCCTACAAGGCTGCCCAAGTGACCCTATCATTCTCCAACCTGCAATACCCTTTTATTAATAATGATCATTATCTTTTTTTTTAACTCTAAAACCCATATTAGGGGTAAACCAAATTTACCCAAGTTAGATGACTTGTCAACAATATTCTTTCTTTTTAAAAGCTCACTTTCAAAACTTAAACTTAAATAAAAACTATAACACCACTTAAACCATATAACACTACTTAAACTAAAACCAATTAATATTTTATTTTTATTTTTGGATTCCACACTAGAAAAAAGTAACATAGAAAAAAATATAAACTGAGATGATATTGTTCGGCTTCTTTCCATGTGTGGATTGTCCATTAATTGTAACTTGGATGGCTAAAAAGAATGAGTGTTACCCTCCCCACATAACTTTGATTCTTGAAAGTGACATATGTTCTTATTGATACATCTCTTTAAATTTATAAAAATATAAAATGGCCATCTATTCCCATTGAGAAACTGCAACTCACGTTCACTCGGGACCCATTCAAAGTCTTTCCCTCCGTTTTTATGCTATTGCTCGGCTCCTTCCCTTTTCTTTTCTATGTAAAGTCACGCCCCCATTATGCTTTATAAGGAAAGTTCTTAAATCCAGAAAAAAATATCAACTGAGATGATATTGTTCGGCTTCTTTCTATGTGTGGATTGTCCATTAATTGTAACTTGGATGGCTAAAAAAAATGAGTGTTACCCTCCTCACATACCTTTGATTCTTGAAAGTGACATATGTGTTCTTATTGATACATCTCTTTAAATTTATAAAAATATAAAATGGCCATCTATTCCCATTGAGAAACTGCAACTCACGTTCACTCGGGACCCATTCAAAGTCTTTCCCTCCGTTTTTATGCTATTGCTCGGCTCCTTCCCTTTTCTTCTATGTAAAGTCACGCCCCCATTATGCTTTATAAGGAAAGTTCTTAAATCCAACACCATTGCGAAGCAAATCAAGAAACAATAGCAGACCATGGAATCATATAATCGTCCACTGTAAGAATAAGCTGGAAAATTCATCTTCTGCTTGCAGGATATGATTGTTTTCTTCACATTTGATAAGAACATATGCTTATGTGGAACTTGAAATTATTGTGTCAATTTGAATTAATTAGTTGGTGAAGGATTGAGTTTTAATAGACAGTTCTTTACAGGATGAAGATTGAATTTTTGTAGTAAGTTTAATGTGGGTTTGGGAGAAATTTTGGATATTTGTATTGGTTAAAACATAGCTTTTCTTTGGGGTTTGATGGAATTCTGCTGGATGGAATAAAAAACAATATTTTGGCTTGAGTTTTCTTTATTGCTGGTGTGAATTTTGATGGTTTTGATTCAAGTTTTGGTTTATTTTGGTGTGAATGTTCCTCTGGACAGAGGAGAGCTATAGATGTGTTATCAAAGTGAAAACAATAATCCATTGGTATTTTCAGTGTGGTAACCTCTGTATGTCTGTCGTTTGTTTCTAAAGTGATAAAAGGTTGACTTTTAATTTGTTATGGTAATGGTCTGGTCTGTAATTAGTAAAGGGAGTCTGATTCAGATTAGTAATGCCAGATCCAATAATATGGTCTTTAACTTGCAGCTTTTAGTAAGTTAATTGTTTTCAGGGTGATGGACACCGGTATCTATTTGGAAGCCTGTGTGTATTTATAATTTTCTACTCTGTTTTTTCATTAAAAATGTTTCGTTATCTTCATCCCAGGTAATGAAAGTATGGTTGTATTTTTTTTTATATCTGGTCCTCCCCTCCACGTCTCCTGATCTACAAAAATTATGCACAAGTGACATATTTAATGCACAAAAATATGAACTGAGAAGCAATTAGAGCTCACTTCTCCATTGTCCTTGTCTCCTGACATGCAAAACTTTGAGATTTCATCTTATTTAAAATACACAAATCTAAATTGAGAGCACCCATTCTTTAGTGCCCATATAGTGCTAATTTGCTTAAACTCTGTTTCAGGTTTACTGTTGGTCAGGAGATTGCAACTTTCCTTGTTTCATGCGGAATAGTGTCCAAGGCTTGGGAAGATTCACGTCTGGCAAGCAACTCAAAGAGTTTTATTCTGAATGAATATGAAGGCGTTGCATATGTTACCTTCCCTTCATTTCATAATATAGAAGCCTTCATTGTCAAAGAGGGAAAATATGGAGAGGGCAGTATACAAACTGACAACAAGATATTCTCTGGTTGCCTCAAGGATAATGATGGTCAACCAGCCCTTGTACATCAGGGAGCTCTTAAGTTGTTCTTGCATATTATGGAGAATACAGATTTTGAAACAAAGGTAAATTGATTTATCTACTACAACTGTCAGGAAAAAGTGGCCTTAATTTTATAAAAAGAGGGTTTTCTTCTTCACTTAAATTCCAAAGGAAGACTAACATCTTGTTGATGTGTATTTTATGATCAATCAGATGCAGATTTATTTGGACTCAAAACAAAAGAAACTCAAACCCATAATATTTGTGGGTCACTCCTTAGGAGGAGCTGTTGCAACCTTGGCCACACTATGGGTACTTGAAAAGAGGCTAAGGCAAAGCTCTCCCTTTTGTATCACATTTGGTTGCCCTTTAGTGGGAGATATAATTCTTGCTGAAGCAGCTGGCCGTGAAAATTGGGCAGGCAACTTTTGTCATGTGGTTTCCCAGCATGATATTGTTCCGAGGATGCTCCTTGCACCTTTTGAGTCAATTGTTGATCCTTTAGTTGCTATTTTGCATTACTGGCAGGGTAAAGTGCAAGAGACATTTATTCAAGACGCTCGCAGGACACTTCTCAATACTGTCCTTGATTCTCTAAGGGAATCAGATGGAAGAAGCCCATACAGGCCTTTTGGCACTTACATGTTTTGCTCAAGCAATGGTGCAGATTGTATTAAAAATTCTGAAACGGTTTTGAATATGCTTAATTGGACAATGCAAACACAAGTAGCTTCTTCTGGTGAGATTGTACATGACTATTTTTTAGAGCATATAGGGTATGGTTCTGTTTTGAAACGCGTCATAGAAAAGTCCAGAAGTGGAAGAAGAATTGCAAATCCTGATTCAGATTCCTCTTACGAGATGGGAATTTCATTGCAGCTAGAAGCTATTGGCGTTGGATTCCAGGTAATACTCAATTTCTTTCCGGACAAAATACATTTAATTTTTTTGTTGTTTTTATATTAGTAAAAGGCCAAAATTAATCAGCCTGCCCGCAGAGCAATAAGATTCATTGTTGATCTTTGGATCTCAACGCCTTGAGATTCAATGGTTGGAACTTAGTAATGAGCTTGGCAGCAATCATTGCTCTGCCCCAGGCTGGTTAATGATAGCCCTAATAAAATGTCTTTAAAGTCTAAAAGAATACATCTAATGTTTTTGTTGTTTTTATACAAGTAAAATGCCTTTAAAGTCTTGTGGATTAGCATAGAACAATGTGAAATCTAGACATGTTAAACACTAGAGGAATTAGAAAACATAGATCAATGTTAACCCAAAATTTATTAGACATGAAGAGGGATTAAAAAACTTGGGGTTCTTGAAGTTTAATCTATGTTGCATAAGTTTTTGGAAAGTAGTTTCAAAACTGGGACTCAGTCTTGGAATCGGCTGGGTCAACTCGGCTTGGATTGGGACTGGATAATGAGTCGGCTTGGATTTGGATTCGACAATGACTCACATCGATTTAAATTGAATAACTTGGTTTATTAAAAAAATACATGAAATATTACAATTTCAATGAAAAAAATATATTAAAATTTTCAAACTATAATTCCAAATGATTAAGACAAAATATGCAAAATCTACTCATATATATATACCATGTAAAATTCAATATATCAAAATGGCATGGAGTGGACTACATATATCAAATTCTTAAACAAAATACAATATCAATGAGGCTCTAAATAACCTCTAGAATCCAGAAAATACAATCAATTATCAAACACATCACCACTGTTGAAAATGAGATACTCGGCATTAACATCTAGCTGAGACACCTCGGGGACATCTACGACCTCAGTAAGCATGGGCTGCATGACTATGCCGATTAATGCCACTTCCACTGATTTCCATGTCTGATTCTACATCTGCATCCCTTACTACTAGCGGGTCTTAATTTTGTTTTAAAGAACAAAAGACAGATTTCAGTACTGCAATTTTAATTTTTCTTGAGAAAAAATAACACGGACAGGTTTAAGTGTTTAACAGTGAACTGTTAGCATACCTTGAGGCTTGAAGTTGAGACTTGAGGACCCTTGAACCTTGAAGTTGAAGCTGGAAGATAGGCTGTACTATACCTTCCTAGTCCTATCTCCTCAGTTCCAACCGAGATTCCAACAACTCACAAGAATTGCCAAGCTCACTCCAAAAGCTCCAGCCTCCAAATGCTCACAAATGATGAATAAGGAAAATGGGATGAGGGTAGGGAGAGTCTATTTGTATTTGCTTTAGTGTTAAGGTATTTTATTAAAAAAAATGAGTTGTTTGGTTGTATGATACCGCGCGAACCTGTAGAAATGGCAAACAATATTTAGCATGCTGAAGAGCATTTAATGCCACTGCAACAGGCTTGATGACCGTTGGATCTTGAGTTGCTCGAGATCCAACGGTCATCAAGCCTGCTGCATCCACATGAAATGGTCTGCAGCATGCTAAATATTGGTTGCATGTAGAGACCGAATTGTTTGAGTAGATACAGACTCGGCTAAGCCTAGTGGATTCGGTACCGAATTGGCCTCCGGGCCGAGTTTTCTGCCGAGTCAATCTTGCTTAGAGTCAAACAAGTCAACTTGGCTGAGTCTAAGTCCGAGTTTATCACTTTTTAAAATACAGGGTACCAGTATTTGGTATCGAGTAGGATAAAAGACAACTAAAAAGCTCCGCTTTTTTGGCCAATTTTTTATAAAAACTTGTCAATTTTTTGCTGGGAAATTGTTATTTTCACCATTTTGTAATTTCAACAATCTTATTTCATTGTTCTAGACTAAATCCCTGATTTTAAAACTACCCAGTTCATTAAAATTGCGATTTAAACCCTCCAAATTATGATTTAGACAAGAATCAGTCTACGGGCGTTTTGGTTAGTAACTTAGCGCTTATACTGCTCCATTTGGTACAGCTAGAAGCTTAGACTAAATTTGCAGGAAACTATAGGTTGGGAGTAGAAATTACACACAAATTAAATTAAAATATAAAAATTAAATTAAATTGAAGAAATTTTGAAACATTGAAACAACATAATCGATTAATTTCATAGCTTAAACTATTTTAGCTTCTAAAGCCTCTAGCCTCTAGCAATTTCATGAAATTCAATCCTTATAAATTTTCTCACACCCATAGGTCCATGTTATACATAAAGTAGGATTGTGTAATGTGATGTCAACTTTTCACTAACTATGCTTCACTCTAGCTTCATGGTATGTTTTGTAAATTTGACCTGCAACTTCTTCCCATTGTATGAGTTTGTGAAGGAAAAACACATATCTATACTATATAAATGTACGGAGCACCCATAGTTTCATAAACTATGAGATTCAATCTTTTTCTAATTCTTTGTTCCAACTCCATCTCTATTATTGCTCTCACAAGTGCTTAGTATTTGGGGTCCTCTACATTTTTTTAGATGGTAACTACTGCTTAATTCTCAAGTGAATGAACTTGATTGTTTCAAGCTTCAACTAACATCGAACTTTCAAAGTATTTGCTATGTTGAGTTTGATGTTGTTTATGACCCTAAATTGCAATATCAACGAATAGGAATAATGTAAGCTAGCTATAAAAAATTGAAACATGAGTTATAGTTGTTCAATATCTTATTACTAGTTTAGAAAGATCCATGCTTATTCACTTAAGTACATTGGCATCGTATATTTTGAGTGTGAACCATCTAAAGAGCTGAGAGGCATGAGCCCTCTTAATTTATTTAACCTAGAAAAGTTTTAAAATGGCATGATTGATAGATTCAATTGATTTTCTTTTATTGTTGGTGATTTCTTGGCACAAGAAACAATGATCATTCAATTAATTTCTGGCATTTTCTTATCAGCTCCCAACAAAAAGGGAACAAGGGAACATTCTGTATCAGCTCCCAAACTCCCTTGAGAGGGAAAACGTTGAATACAGGCCGCCCAGGACTCCTGGGAGCAGTACCTGTGCAACTATGAACTTAATACATCTAGGGTTAATATAGATAATGTGCTTTTGTTTATTCAGACACAGGAAGACATATAGAGGAACATTTCCTCCAGCTAGGCTGTAAAGCACTTAGCTTATAGATAATGTGCTTTTGTTTATTCAGACACAGGAAAACATATAGAGGAACATTTCCTCCCGCTAGGCTGTAAAGCACTTAGCTTCTCTATGTGTAGCAAAATTGCAATTCTGTGAATATTGTTTTATAAGTCCGGAACGTTTTGGAGCTTTGTGCAATGAACAGAGTAAAAAAAACAATGTAGGTCCTTAGGTTCTGATAAGAATATGAGGTCATCCTCTCAGCTTGTATGGAAGTCCTGCTAATTTTTCATTGTGTGAGATTTGATATTAGAGTATAATGTAGCAGTGTTTTTATCTGTAGTTCTGAATTTTGCTTGAAATGTGTTCTTGAATTGTTGATTCAACTTTGTGCAGTATGATCCAGCACGGATTGCCTTACAAAAAGCGGAAGAAGCTGAAAACGAGCGGAACACAAATGTGGATATGCTTGCTGTTAATTTAAGCCAAAGACAGTGTACTATGGCAGAGCTTGAGTGGTATAAAGAGCGTTGTGAGAAGGGCAATGGCTTCGTCTATTATGACTCCTTCAAGAACCAAACCGACAAGAGGGATATCGAGGCTAATCAGCGCAAGTTAAAGCTCGATGGGTTTTGGGATGAGATTATCGAAAAATGGGAAAAACATGAGTTGCCAAGTGATTTCGAATCTCGAAATAAGTGGATAAATGCTGGTAATGCATATAGAAGACTTGTAGAGCCTCTGGAAATTGCATATTACTATCGTACCCACAAGGGCAATAGCAACTATCTTTCAGATGGAAGACCCAATCGTTATAAAGTTCTTCAAAAATGGATGGAAGAGAAAGAAAAGACTCGCAGTTCAACAAATAAAAAACCTCGCACAAAGAGTGCATCCCTCACTGAGGACTCGTGCTTTTGGGCACATGTAGAAGAGGCTTGGAAAGACCTGGAAAAGCTGAAACAAGGCCAACACCAATGCCTACCAAATCTGGAAAATTTTGATAAGTATGTAACTACGATGGAAAACGATCTCAGTATTTCTTCAGATGTTTTTTTGGAAACAAGCAGCTTTATGATGTGGTGGGAAGAATGGAAAGAATATAAGAAAAATCAATCCCCTGGAACTCTCCTCTATGTAAGATAATGGAAAGGTTGGCAGGGCTAAAGTTGCAGGATATCTGAACAGTAAGGCTATTTCTAATTGTGATAAAGAGGATTTTCTTCCAATTAGGTTGAATCGTTTGTCTTTACATGTAATTTCTGTTAATAGCTTGGAGGATAGCTTGGAGGAAGTGTATACTTCTAGTTTGTTTGTTTGTTTTGCTGGGAAGATGACCTTCTTCTTCTGGTCCAGTTTTAGATGTACTTCTTTTCATCTCTTTAAAATATTTACTGTAATCTAATGGGTAAAGTTGAAATTATATTTTGTTTAAATTTTTGTGAAGGTTTTATAATCACTAACTTTGAGTATTTTTAAAATGAGAAATCTGTCACTGGGTGAAAGTGTTTTCAAAATTTGAAGATAAATTTTTTTATTATTTAACTTCATATAATGTATTAGGACATTCGTATTAAATGTGATAACTATTTCCGTAATCTTAGACATGTATCTAACCACTCTTTTCTAAAAATAACATAATTCAACAAATTAGAAACATATTTTTGAATCAAACTCCTATTGTAATAACAATAAATTTGTATCTTTGTACATAAAAGGGACAAGTGTACAAATGTATGTTATGTATGTTATGTTTGTAATATTTAAAATATTGTGCTTTATACTATATAAAAATACAAAAATATCTATATTGATACCTTTACACTTGCAAACATCTAATATAATGGCTACAAAAGACAGGTTGATGAGATTCAATATATTAAATCTGAGTAATAGTGATACAGTAATTCCTATACCAATCCATTAGTATTATCCATACATATATTTCTATATGAACCAGCATTACATACTAGTTATGGGTGAATGATTTTGATATTAATCTTCATTAAATATATTAGTTATAAATTTTTTACCCAACAATGATCATAAAAACCCACATTAATATGGTGAATTCACAAACATTCTAACTCTCCTCTTTGAGTGTCTCTCTTATGATATGAATAACTCTTCGATTTGAGTGTTCCTTTTATGATATGAATAGATGACTAGGGGTACTTAACATAGGCTTTAGGAGCTTGATTGATTACTTGTAGGTCAATAGGAGGCATATCATGATATTTGTTCAGTCTCTTGTTCTACTTGATCACTTTTTGTCACATAGGTTCTATCTTGAGTCAATATTTAACTTACTTGGGCCTCCTTGCACCCAACTATTGCCCAAATTTTGTAGAAAGCCACTTTTTGGGCCATAAACATGCCCTATATTTGAAGGATTAAATTTATGGGTTACATTTGGTACCTCTACTCCTTTTTTGGTATGTTTTCATGGTGTGCATTTGGCAAGCGGTTTTGTTCTTATAGAAGAGATATGCTAGAATACTTCATTTTTAAAAATTATGAATGTTCAACATGTTTCAATCCCCACCAGGGATAATTTTAGGGGCGAATTTTAGCCCAATGGGCTATTTTTCCATGTTTTTCTCGCAAAAATGATTCGCCATTTTGCATTTTTTGAAGCCCTGTTTTGCCCAATTTTGATGGGGTAAAATTTTTTCACCCTGAAATTTGCCAAATTATTATATAAACGATATAAAATCCTTGGAAATTAAAATGCTTTTTGAAAAATATCGCCAATCATTTTATAGCTGGCATTTTAAGAATTCGTAATATTCGCCAGCATTATACACTTTTAAATAAGTATGGGTCCTTAAAATCATCCCTGATCCCCACTAGGAGCATCACGAGGAGGCCACATAGAATGATGCTCACTTGATAGCAAGTAATGGAAATTTGATATATATCCATCAATTATGCCTATATTTATATATATATATATATATATATATATATATATCGGCTCGAAGTCAATTAAAGTCCAAAGAAATAGTTGATTTTGGTTGATTTCAAGATTGTATTGGATGCCAATTATTATTGTTATTATTCAGCATGTGAGTCACAGGTTTTTTAGTTTTCATTGAGTTTTCAATCTTAACCATATTGAGTTTTCAAGGGATTCCATTATTTTCTTGTTTGCATTGTGGTTAATCTTCGCAATAACATTGGCATCCTCTAGGAAAGCATTGTGGTTGGTTTCTTTTGTTACTACAATTGTCCCTCATTTTTATGTTAACTATCCATTTGAGTTGTTGAACTGTAATGCCCCGACGTTAAGCCCCAAGCATGTGTCATGATGTTATTTGATTATTAGTGGCGCCAGGTTCCTGGACCATGGACTATGGATATGATAATTATTATACTTATCTATAACTAAATAATGGTTCAGCATGGACAACAAGTTTGTTGGGGGCTCTTGGGTTCCACATGTGAAAGGGTTGGGGTTAGGAGTTGTGGCTCCCCATAATGGTACTCTAGTCTTGCTAATTTAGATGTTATTGGACCATGGTGGTCTTAGTTTGTCTAACTAATGTTTTGCATGCATCCATGCCACCATGCACATGCACTCATGCAACCATGCACATACACTCATGCAACATGCACCCTAGTACTCCAGTGAACCAGAGTAGTTGTCAGTGAGTTAGAGTCAGTGTGGTTTATTAGGAGTTGCCCTTGGTTAAATGGCGTCTAAAGACAGTCGTCTCTAGTTAATGAAATGAATTCGAGTTACTATCTGTTAATTTGAGCATGTTTGGGTCAATTCGAATTATATTGAGTGCATGGAAGTGAATTTAAGAAAATTCTAGTTAGTAGGAAGAATTCAAGTTACCTTCATGCAAGGGGAGTAATTTATGGGTAATTCGAGTTAGTTATGGTGGGTTTGAGTCAGTGTTGACAAATTCGAGTTAGCCAATGACTGGGAGTGTGTTTGTTAGTGGTTTAGAGTTAGCCTTAGTGGATTCAAGTTACTCTGTTGAGAACTTTAATGGGTTAGTCAATGGTCTTTAGGAGTACTCTGTGATTAAGAGTTGTTTCTCAATGGTCTTTAGTCAGTCTCTTAGAGGCAATTCAAATTAACCTAAAGGGATTCAAATTGCTTAGGAGGTCATGGTTTCTCTTAGGGTTGAGTTTGTTGTCCAATGCAAAGAGTGGCCCTGACAAGAATGTGAATGCCAAAGGAGAGTTTGGCATGATATCATGCACACATTTTGCACCAATTGTCTTGCAAGGAATGGAGATCCTACAAGGAGAATTCTTGATTATTCATTCCTTCATTCATTGAAGAAGGGTGAGTTGTTTATGCCATGATTGCTCATAGATGGGTAATATTGTTATATTGGGAGCCCATGTATGCTCTACTATGTGTGTTAACTACGTGCTTGGAGCACATGGATATTGGTCGTGTTTGGAGTATGCTTGATTAACTCTGGTACAGTTCCTTCATGTCCATCACTTGACTATGTACTGATCCTACACATAAATCCAGATGGTTAATGGTGATGCCATGAGGGACCTAGGAGGTGAAGGGGTTACCATTTCACCTGGTAGTGGGGTGGACGAGTAAGTAGGTGGTGAGGGATTGAGTTGTGGCTTCTCAAATTGATATTTTCTTAAGTATGGTATAGGTCTATGGTGTCTACTGCTTGTCTTTGTTTTGAACCTGCACATAAATCCTGATGGTGAACGATGATGTCTTGAGGGATATAGAAGGTGAAGATTACCATTTCTGGTGATGTCTTGAGGGACCTAGAAGGTGAAGGGATTACCATTTCGGCATTGTCCTAAGGGACCTAGAAGGTGAACGAATTACTAGTTCTCCTGGTAGTGGGGTGGTGGAGTAAGTGTGTGGAGATGGGGGAAACCCCGTGAAAGAAATTCATGTGTTTGTGTCACTCGGGTTGTAGGCCCGAGTTTTATCCTTATAGATCGAGTTTGAAGAGTCCATGACTGTGTGAAATCCAAAACCTTAGTTCGGGGGTGACCTACACAATAGGGATGATTTTAAGGAATCATACTTATTTAAAAGTGTATAAATGTTGGCGAATCTTACCAATTCTTAAAGCGCCAACTATAAAATGTTTGGCGATATTTTTCAAAAAATATTTTAATTTCCAAGGATTTATATCGTTTATATAATAATTTGGCGATTTTTAAGGTGAAATTTTTTTACCCCATCAAAATTGGGCGAAAAAGGGCTTCAAACAATGAAAAATGGCGATCTTTTTTTGGAGAAAAACGTGGAAAAATAGCCCATGGGCTAAATTTTGCCCCTAAAATGATCCCTTCTACACAAGTAGATTGGCTTGATAGTGTCTAAGGTTGGGAAGAAAATTGTCCGATTGATGCCAGTTGTGCCCCTATAAAATATGAGTATTTTATATTATTTATGCTCTTTATGTATGTTGATGTACATGCCCATGGAGGTGGATATATCCCTATCATTATATATTTTTAAATTGTATATATGATCATGTTGAATAACTAACCCAGTGTTGATAATTTGGTAGCTCACAGAAGAAGTATGTTGATGTGTTAGGTTAGCGTAGTAGCTAGTTTGTTTACAAAAATTATGATCATTAGGAGGTCTGATTTTAGGAAAAACCATATGGCCACGTATGGGTGTTCCGGATCAGACCATCCATGGTATTTATGGCTGTTATTTAATGAGGAAAAATATGATCTAAATTAGTGTTATAAATCTGTTATTTGAGGTAGAGTAGATTGTTGATTAAATGAATGTTTTAGGAGGTTATTTGCTTATGGATTATAAACATTTATTGGACAGACTCTTTCGACAACCCATATGGATGTATATGGATGTACTGTATCAGGTCCCACATGGGATTGTAGAATGATAATTTCATGCATTAAAACTGATATGCATTTACGTATAAATATGCTTTAAGGAAAGATAGCAATGTTGATTTTATTGTGATGTTAGAAGCTAGTATTTTATGAAATTATGTTCATGGAACAAAATGATCTTTAGGGAAGACCAAATGGCCATATATGGCTGTACTGGATCAGATCCGAGATGGGATTGGAAGTTTAAATTTATTTCTATAAAGCTTGCTATGTTTAGGCTTTTAAACTCTGCCTCCTTAGAATGTTGAAATGATGAATGTTTACTATCGTAAATGGAGTTATGTCTTCCTTGCAATAAAATATTGCATATGTCTTCTAACTCAACCATTACATAAATTTCAGATCTATTACTCAAATCATTCCTCTAATCTAATAAACTCTACAAGACTATACCATAAGTCTTACTTCATCTTCTAGTGATAGGCAGTTTGTAGTCAAAATGCCTTCTTGTTGAAGGTACTATTCTAAAATGTCATCATTTTAATTCTAACAAACCATATTATACATGTTAGTTGTCTTCCAAGTACTACTTGAAAAGAACTACAATTTATTATAGGATTCCATCAAATTGTTTAAAAACTCAGAAATAACAGCTATCATCCAAAAACTTGCAATCACCACCTTCACTACTAATGTTCCAACAACTATCATCCCAAAACATTCAATCAACACCTTCACTACTAATGTTATTTCTAAACTTAGTTTCCTTGACATAATTGATCATCCTCTTCTTCAATGACTTTCTTCATTGGATAAAAGAATTATATGTCTTCAAAATTGTAGTTTTCCTTGCATGCTCCACATAAATATGTTAATTAGGTCTTTGATGTTACAATGTCATTGTGATTAATTGATACTTGATCAATTTATCCTAAGTATTACTAAAGAGGATAGTAGAATAATCACTGGGAAAATAATGGTTGTTATATGAGTATTTTAAATTTAATAAATCTAAGGTGTTTTTCATTGTTTTTAAAATTTTAGGTTAAAATCTAAATTTACAATACATATTTATATAAATTTATTTTATATTTTAAAAAAGATAATACAAGTGACAACATCTCATACTCCTATACTAAAATGTAAAACACTTTAAAATAGATAAATTACTATACTTTAAAACACTTTTCTAGATATAATTATTATCCATTATTGTTACCACTATTATAATCACCTATTGAGGTGTGTTACAACACTGAGCTTATAAGCATCCGTCCTTGAATCATGGACGTATATCTTCACATTAATACAACAACGCCTCTTGCTTCTCCATGAAGGAGCTTATCCTTGGACCGCAACAGAAACACAATGATGCCATTAATGCTCTAAAACAGTATTAATTAATAATCTGTATATAAACTAGCCTGCACGGGTGTGGCTCATTGGCGGTTCCGTTGTAATGAAGTTGTTTGTAAATTGGAGGTCAAGAGATCAATCCCACCCGGGTTTACCTGTGTCCCATGTCTTGCGGCGGGTGTGGGACACCTAAGGTTATAGTGGTAGCGGGAATGGATCCCTGGACCCCGTGTCACGCGAGTACCAGCCCGACCCCAGTTGCCGATAGCCCTAGTAAATAAAAATAAAAATAAAAATCTGTATATAAACTGCATAATCGTAAGAACCCTTCGTAATATGTAGAGTCTGGTCATATTGGCCCTTCGTTGCACTAAAGTCATAAACGTACGAGCATTGGTTGTGAAACGTATGCGGACGGGTTGTGAAATGTTTCAAAACTGAAATAATTACGGAACAAAATCTTATTCAAACCCAGTTATATAATATTTTAATCATAAACTGTTAGAGAGGGCGCAGGTGAAGCCCAAGAGCCCATAACGAAAATTAAAAAAATTAGCTGAGCCATCTGAACGTGGGTGCTCGCATTACTTACGTTACTATAACTTACCTACCTGCTACAACCTACCTACGAGAACAGCCAGCATGGAACTTTCGACCAGCCAGGTTCTCTGGAATCACGCCAGCCAGAATATATAAATGCCAATCTTGGAAACAAAACTTTCGTTCTATGGCATGGCAGTAGGCCACGATGATATTGGCATCATCTAAGGTCACAAAGTGTTTCTACTACAGCTCGTTTTTGTGCCTATAGAACAGATCTCGCACCATAGCCAATAGGGCCCAGCCGAGGGATGGATGGAAGGATGAATGGTGGAAGGAAGGTGGGGTATCTTAGATAGATTGCTTCAATCTACAAGAGTGTGTTATATACGTAATAAGACGGGCTGGGGCTATATCCCATGTTGTGGTGGGCTGGCCTAAGGCAAGTAATGGCATAAGTGAGATATAAGTATGTCTTTCCTCTCCCTAACGGTCGAGTAAGTAATTTAACTACTCAGGTTTTATCTATGGGCGTTTTCAAAGGTGGGTAATATGGAGAAGGTAGGGGCACTCCTTCAAGAGATGTCGGAGAAAGGTTGTAATAATACATTAATAAATGAACTTTGCAAGCATCAAAGGGAAGCTAAACAAATGATCATCTATGTGATGCCAAAGCAGGGCTTGAGCCCTAATGCTGTTACATATAGCACATTGATGGATGGACTCTGCAAAGTGGGTAATTGTAAGGAGGCAATAAAGTTATTTAAACATATGAATGATGGCGGTCATGTCCTTTATATGATTACATATACATATCATGTCATGTCATGGATGGACTATGTAAGGAAGACACGCCTCAATGAGGGATGCTAATTGGGACGCTAATGGGGACTCTAATTGGGATGCTAATTGGGACGCTAATTGGGGTGTTAATTGGGATGATAATCAGCGTCCAAAATGGTGCCAACTTTTAAAAAGGGACGCAAATAATGCCATGAAAAGTGTCATCCCATGGAAAAGCGTCCACTTTGTCCAAAAAATGATGAAAAATACACTAAAAGTGATAGTGGACACTAAAAAGGAAGCCAAAAGAGACGCTAATCACAGGGTTTTGTTGTAGTGATATGTTCAGCTAAGGAGAGCATAGGCTTCTGAAGTAAATCTCTCAACGAAAGCATGCTCCTCCTTGGTGGCACCCTAGATCTCCACTGGAGTGTTGTTGTTACTAAACATCATTCTGAAGCTGGCGCGACTAACATTTGAAGATCATGATACACGGAAGCAGGAGGATTTGGAACGAAATAAGTACATGCTCAATCTTCCAGCTATGCCACCTTCACCACAACTTATAGTCCCAATGGAGTGGGTTCTAGGAGTAGAAAGCGCGAGCCTACTTAATTTACTGCTCATGTCACATTTTGGTCGAAATGCTCATGCAAGCATATATGTAAAGAAACTCCTCGTCTGCTTCCATGGAGGTTATTTATGGCTCGATAAACCATATTCTCTCGATGTCAAGCTCATTGGTTCGATAGCGGGCCTTCTGTGCCAAGCACACGACCCCGCACCATATCTGCGCACGAACAGAGATACAACGAAGTAGAAGGAAAAATATGACCTCTAACGCACAAATAGAGGATTCCTCATTTCCTCTATAACTGAAAATACAGTGAGGTTCACCACGAAGATACTATCTTGCAAGCTACTGTGCAAGATGCGGTCCACTGAGTGCACTGCCGGGAAAGTGGAAATAGCGGAACAATGCACAAAAGGAGTGTTGTCTAATTGGTCGCAGTACTTACTGAATGAGTTGTTGGAAGATGCAGAGCAAGCACAAGAGGATAGTAAGGAAAAATTCCATTACTCCTGGTTGTTGATTTTGATTTCTTTTGTAGTCTGGTCGGACCCTCCAGACTAACAGCCACTAGATGTCCCAGTACCCTGCCTCAACGTAAAATATCAGAACCTGTGGGAGGACAAGGAAGATAAAATCCAGTAGAAGGACAATAACATCGAGTTCTTTCTACATGGCAAGGCACTAAGAGAAGTAGTGCGACATAAACATATAATGGAAGTTGCAACAGTCCAAAAGTATGCCTCTTTCATAAACTTCTAGGCTAGTGTCCATAATGTCATCCTGCAGCCGCAGCAGGACTCGAAAAAACAAACGCACCCGACGCATTTCATGATTCGGGATGAGGATGTCGAAGCGGCCATCTAGGATTGGCCTGAGGAATGACACATCCCTCTCAGTGTGGAAATGGACTAAGGAAATGACCAAGGGAATGGCCAAGGTAATGGCTAGGATAATGAACAAGTCAATGGTGGCAACAGAGCGCAGAAAAACTATTCGCTAGAGTCAGATGACAGCGACAATGATGACAATGATAAGGGCTCTGATTAGGATGATTCAGAAGGTGCACCCACTGACAAGGACATGCATACTCAGAAGAAGGCCCAAGAAGAGGCACAAGGAGGAGAATAGCATGAGCATTCGCACAAGAAGCACAAAGTTGACAAAATGACTAATATCACCAGCTTAGGGGAGGAATACATTAGCCTCCTCGCAGACATCACAAAGAACAACCTTAAGGGTCTCAGTAAACAATAGATGCAAATGACCAACAAGATCACTGAGCATGTAAATTAGCTCACTGAGGCTATCAATGAGGTCAAAAGCATCATTGAGGATGAGACATACGATGTTGATCCTGGGGATACATTAGTTGCGCCTCTACAATTACCGCCACTTAAGATAGATTTAAAAACGCAATCTATGGAAACATGGACGCCAGAGTATGATGATGTTATCCAAGAAATGGGGTCACTTTCGATAGATTTTTCTAAACTAGCAATGACCAAAGTATATGTTGTTCAACATGTGGCCGCAACAGAGATTTGATTCAAAGAAAATGCTATTACTTATCAGGCTAATAAGGCCATAAGGAAGGTGAAAGAACACAAATTCCTTCTTAGGCTAAAGGAGGATTATATTAGAGTGCATGAACATGGTAGGCTTACACTAGAGGAAGCTATAAGCTATGCATTCATGGAGTTCCCCATGGAGGAAGAGAAAAAGGAAGACGATGCGGCCGCCAAGGTAGCGTGACTATCTAAGATCGCAGTGGATCTCAGAAAACAGGTGGAAGAGTTGAAAGCACATGAACAACCAAACACACCCCCTGAGGTCCTGGAAGAGAGCAGTAAAACAACATCTGATATTGTTCAGTGCATTAAGCAGGGAGAACAGATGTGAAAGGAAGCAATAGATGTAGTATCTGAGGCATTGGAATTGCTCCTTGAAGATGAAGCTAAGGAGAAGATAAAAGAGGATGCATGCCAAGTTGACTTACATATAACCACGGTTAAGGCATAAATGAAGAAGCTATCAATCAAAGAGAAGATCGCAAAGTTTTCTGAGTTGAAGCAACTACAACATCAAGTCAAAACTCTCCACAACCAAGAGTAGAAAAGAAATGAAGAGGTTGCGGCACAATAGACAGAGGCCGAACGGGTTATAAGGCTCCTTCAACCTGTACAACAAAAGCTCCATCTTATAACTTAGTCGTTGGAAGAATAACCGTTGAAACATATCAGTTCCAACCGTGTCAAACAATTGAAGAAATAAGCAAAGGAGGTCCAAGAAGAGGTTTCCCAGGTAGAAGGAAATTTGAAATAATTTTGGGACAAGGTTGGTCCCGTGGCGCATCTAGTTCCAAAACCATGAGACCTGCTTAGTGGCTTGGGATTAGACACATGTGAGGGTTGGGGGCTTGTTGGACCAAGAAAGAGCACAAGGAAGACACAGAAGCGCAAGTGCAAGGAAAGCAAAACAAGCGCGCGATGGGATAAAGGCAGGAAAAGGAAGAAAATGAAGAGTAGAGGAAAGAAAGTCATGACAAGGATTAGTGCGATGAAGGAAAAGAGAATCTGCGGGTAGGTGGAAGAGTAAAGGTTGCGAAGTGACAAGTCAGGAATACTGTAGGTGCTCGATTCAGTGGAAGACTGAACGATGGGTTTTTGCGGCTAGTTATGACCTGTACAAACGGACTGAAAGACATTTCTACAACTAAGTATGGTCTATAATAAATCATAAAGATTTTTTTGTGGCTATTTATGACTGTAATAACTAAGTTGTACTTAGTCGACCCTACGTGGTCTTATAAGTATCTATAAATAGAAGGAACAGGTTTTGTATAAGGGTTCACTTAGTCAGTTGGTCATAGATAGAGAAGAAGAGAAGGAATCAAAGAGAATTTTCATAGTATAGTAGGCTATTAAGCCGCAGATTGGCGGCTGTGTGTGCAGATAGTAGAGTAGAAGAGTTGATCCAGGCTGTGTGCATATCAGTAGGAGTAGTTAGAAGAATACAGTAGAGAACAAGAAAGATTCTGAGCTAAATCGACATATCTCAAAACAGTCTGTAAGTCGCAGACTGCAAGGTAATGTATATTTCTCATGCCAGATGAAGAGTACCTTGGTGGCTTTTTCCTGGATGGGTTTCCATGTTATTTCTTGTGTTAGATGAATGTTGAATGTTTAACGATTAAGGTTGAATGTTTGATTATCTTCTATTGTTTATGGTTATTACTTGAATGAATGTCGCAATACTGATGGAAATCGTGAATGAGTGAATGACTAAAGCATTGTCGAGCATTGTTTATTATTTCATGATTAGATTACTGTTAAGTTGTAATCTGTCGCACCATTGTCATTTACTATTAAGGAATCATCTGTGTCGCATAGTTTCACCGGTTGTTAAGTTGTTAAGGACAATGTTGTGTCGCATTGTTGCACCATTGTCGAGTTAAGTAAAAAGGACTCCAACCTTTCGACTCTGTAGAGATCCTTAGCTGCGTGCCAAGAGACTGTAATCCCTCATCGACGATAGAAACATGGTTTTGGCAGTTACACATTAAGATATCTCGTGTGAGACTGCACCTACCTCGCAGGTGTTTCTAGCTAAGCTTGCTTTGTCGGTTCGATGTCTTTGGGTATTTTGTTGGTTTCATGGGTCTATTGAACCTGAGTCACGAGAGTGGGGAAAAGTAGTCCAATACTAGTCCATACGAAGATTACATTCTCTTTTTGGATTAAAAAGCACTCTATAACCTCTATTGTACATGTAAGATGAATCAAAGTGTTGGTTTCTTGTCATGGGATGTCTCAAAAACTTCACATCCCTTTGACATAACGTGTGGTAAGAGAAAGCATGAGTCCATGTGTTGTACCAGCATTGTTGAATCCAAAAAAGATAATACATGGATGATGTGCACATATAGTAGATCAATCAATAAAATTACCATCAAATATCAATTTCCTATACCACTCTTGGATGACATGATGGATGTACTATCCAGAGCTAAATATTTCAGAAAAAAACTAATTTTCAAAGTGGATACCACCAGATCCGAATTAATTTCTAGTTCAATTTCAGTAAAATTGATTTTCAAGAAATTTCTTGTTCAATTTCTTGTTCTTCTTTCCAATATTCATTTCATCAACATTAGGATTTAATTCTCTATTTACATCTTCAACAAGTATCTCTCTATCATGTGTAAGCGCATGCCTTTTATTATGATAGAGTCTTTATTTTTCATTATGAATAACGCCATCTCAAGTGTGAACTTATATTTTTTGTTTTATCGCCCATGATTGTTCAATCTATATAGGTTTTAAAAAAATCAACAAGTTATAACAAAAAAACAAAAAATTAAAATTAAAAAAAGGTGTAAATCATTTAAAATGAGTAATTTGTAGAATATTGAAATTGTATCTAGTTTCAAATAAATAAATAAATATAATTTTATAATACCACCTAAACTACTTCCAATAATCTTCACTTTAGAAGAATTACACTAAGAAAACCTTAACCATAGAAGAAATTGGATAAGAAAATCTTCACCTCAGAAAAAATTTGATAACAAAACATTTAAGAATAATTTCACCATAAAACAAATTCTTGAACAAATATTTTGCTATAAAAGAAAATGATAAGAAATATTTTCCTAAAAAAAATATGTCTTTGAGAAAAAAAAAGAAGCACATCTTAAAAACCACCTTAAAATAAATTGATTTTAAGTCTTTGAAAGACCACCTTAAAAGAAATTGTCTTTGAGCCTTTGAGAAAACACCATTAAAAAATTTGTCTTGTAGAGCCTTTGACCTTAAAATAATGTCTTTCATCCTTTGAGAAACTACATTAAAAGAAAGTGACTTTGAGCCTTTGATAAACCACATTAAAAAAATTGCCTTCGAGAAAAAAATCACCTTAAAAAAGTCCCTTAGAAAACCTTTTGTAAAGTTCACTATGAATATAAAAGATACAAAATTGTGGAATTGGATTAATGTATACATAAAATTCATAAGGTCCCTACTTATTAAAAGTGGTCCCACGTTATTTTGGTAGATGAAATTATTTTTAAGATCAAGTTTTCAACCAAAAATATTTTTCAGTTAAAAGACTGTTCTCCTTAAATTTAATAGCCGACGAAATGGAAAATAAATTCGACACAAAAGCTTTTAGTTTTCAGCCAAACTATTTTTTGGCCGAGAACCTCTGAATTTTCATAAGCAAATTGGGGCAGCATTTGTCTTCATCTTTCTCCAACTTTAGAAGGTGTAATCCATGTTCAATACTGAAAATCCACATTCATAACTGATACCATTTCTTTCATCATTTAATCTACTTTCCATAGGTACAAATTTTGTTGAATTTGGTAGTGATTTGCTAATTTTAATTAATTTTTTGTTAACATGTGTTTGTTTTGTTTTAATTGCTATTAAAATTCAGTGAAATGAAAACTGAATACCTTCAGAAAAACATAATGACAAAATTTGAAAAATTATAAGGTCGATCATTGGAGCATCTACTTTAAAATGGCACTTTTAGATTTTGTATTTTGAAGTGGAAATTGGAGAAGATGTTAACTCTTCATAAGCATGTTTATATTCTGCATTTTTTTCATGTTGATCCAATTCAAAAAAAAAATAATTAGTATATTCACCTATTGGATAAAAAATTATAGTTACACTTTGTCTATATTGTCATAGCATGGGTTATTTTTAGTGAACAAAAGTCTAACAATGAATAAATAAGATCCTTCAAACATGAATCTTTATCGGTCCTTTCATTATATAAAAAACATATTATCAAACATTTGCTAAATTGATATATCAAATCTTAATAATAATAAAAATTGAGAAAATAATGAATAGAAAGCTAACAAAATTCTTCACAAGTATTGGTTTTAATGAAAAGTGAAAGTCTAAGCATAAAAATAACTTTTATTTTCTGGTTGAAAAACTTGGGAAAACCATATTTATTTTCTCAAAACCTTCTAAAACAAACACCCACATTCATGATTTTAGATTTAAAAGCTCTTTTGTGGCAATTTAGCTACAATTCTCCATCCTTATATAAAGTCTCCATGCCAACTCTAGTAAATAATATATCCTTTCATGAAGGTTGATATCAACCACATTCATATCCATTGGAAGACCATTATTTGTTTTCATACATGCGGGAAGAAACACCAATGAGACTTGTAGCCTAAACAAATGTCAATAAGGCTCCTCGCATTTTTTATTTTATTTTATTTCAAAAATAATACATGGCGATATCCAAGGCAGCAAAGTTATATATATTTGCATGGCATCCCTTTCTATAAAAGGTCATGGGTTATCAGAAGATTATTATATGCCTATGGTCCTTAGAAGCTCATTGTTATAAATATATATTGCATTTTTTAAAATTTTCTTCGACTATTATAGACCATATTTATGTACATATCTAACAACAATCTCTAGGGACCATAAAGAGTAAGAATTTGTATTTATGATGCATTAATATCTAGTTATCTAATTTTGATGAAAATCTACTTAGCGACTACGATCAAGTTTTAATGACTTTTATTATTATTATCTATTATAACATTTCAAAAATAGTGAAGGTACAATACACACAAAAATAATAACCTAGAATAACAACATGTGTCATGCCACTACCAACTAAAACTTCAAAAACTAATCCAATTTAAACAATGAAACCAAGTAGGAATAATGTCAAAATCGATGACATCATATACACAAGAAGTTTAACATGTCCACAACTAGCATCGGATGACTTAACCTAACATTGGGACATATATTTATTGATAACATCCTTCACGCTACATCAAATGACCCAAAAATGGACATGTTCCCCATTACTACTGTCAATACATATACGAATGGATGGTTAAGATAAGCAATCTTAAATCAAACATGATCACAATGTCCCCTACCTAGAGAGGTAGGGACAATAAATGTACATTAACATGTTTATTACATTTTTATGTACTTCATAGTATTGATCAAGTATTGATTATATACAATTCGAAATGTTGAACTAAGTACATATGGTTGACATCTTGGTTCTGAAGACAATGATAATCCACTTTTATTCCACCTTTATTGACAAGTTTAATTCAAGTGGGCTACTTAGATATTTTATGAAAATGTGTAAATATTTATCTTCATGCTTTAAAAGTGTTAACCAAGTTTATCTTGTTTTTGTTGTGTAGATTTTTAGAATAATTGTTTTATTTTTTTTTGACAGAAGCATAGGGGTAGATTATATTAGTGCCGGTATTTAGCTACCGAAAGCTTGATACATAGATATTCAGCTACAAATATGCCGAGCCAGATCGGCTTCGTGTCATTATATCTGTCCGATGTTGGATGGGTTTTTTTTTTTTTTTTGTTACGGTATGCCATTCGCTGCTTTGGCCTTGCTCGTGGTTTTCCGTCTGACCTTGTGTTTCTTCAGCATCGGCAATATCAGCCCAGTTTGAGACTCCCTGGGTTGGCTTTGGCGACGTGGGCGGAGGTATTTCTACTGGATCTGTCCTTTGAGCAAGTTCTTTGGGGGCGGAATCGGCTTCCTCTTCTGGTGCCGGGGTCTTCCCTTCAACTTGCTTCTCCGGAGATGCTTCTTTCCACCAAGTGGGCCTTTGGCTTCGGGGCAATCTTCTTTTTCCTGATGATTTCTCGCAGTTACGGGCTATATGCCCTGTTTCAAAGCAGACCCTGCATCTGAAGCAGAGATTCTCGTAATCGATCTTCTGGGTCCAAGAGTAGCCCTTGCCGAGGAGATTGATTTCTGCTGGGAATCCATTTTTGAAGTCCATTTCTACACAGATCCTTGCAAACGTGGTTCGGTCTATACTCTCATCTGGACAATTGCAAAGAAATTTCCCGAGACCGTTTCCAATAGACTCAAGAGATTTTCCCTCCCAGAAATGCAGGGGAAGAGAAGGGAGTCTCACCCAGATCGGAGCGGTGGAGATGGAGGCCGTGGATGGGTCAAAGTCAGGGGTCCATGGCTTCATGGACAGCCCTGCTCTGCCCCAGAACCACGGCCCGGAGCTAGAAACCTTGAATCTATCATCATTGGAATCAAAAATAGCCACGAAGAAACCCTTGGCACAAGGGCAAGCAACAACCTCACCATCAACAAGAGGAGACCAAGCAGAAGAGATCCAGGATCGGAGATCTGCCAGGCTAGGCCAGAAGCCATTGAATCTGCAAACCAAAGAAGTCTTGCTTAACTCAGAAGCAAACTCCAGGGCTTCATCCGGCATCTGGATGGAGATCGCTGGGGCTTCCGGAATGGCAGCGGGCATAACAGAGGACTCCCCCCGACTAGAGGCCACTTCTTTGAAAGAAGGGCAGACCCTTCGTTGAGAGGCCACGTCCTTGAGAGAAAGGTTGCCAAGAGAGGAAACCGGATCTGGAGGAGGGCCGGCGCTGATCGGGACAGCCACGGAGTTCATGGCGGCTGCAACAACAAGCGGAGGGCGAGCTGGAGGCTGCAAGGGCGATCTGGTGGGCGATCTGGAAGCGGATGGCGAACTGGAGGGCGATTTGGAGGCCGCCATGGCAGAGGCAGCGCTGAGATGAGCCGCGAGGGTGGACTGGAGGCCGTGAGAGGCCGTGAGAGTGCTGGAGGGGCGGCAGGAGGCCGAAGCCCTCAGCAAAACCTAGACGCGAGCTTCAGAAACGCCGCCCAGCCCAAAAAACGTGAAAATAGTTCCTCTGACATGTGTAGAATAATTGTTTTATTATATGCCATGTGAAGATGTGATTATTTTCTTAGATATTACATTTTTGTATATATGAGATAGTATCCAAGGCATTTAAATTTGAATATTCTTGGAGTGGCCTCAATCGGTATTACTTTATTGTTAAAATAATGCTTATTTTATCTATATATTAATTAATGTTATTAATAGTTTTAAAAACAAAAGTTACAAGGATTGGATATTTTAGTCACAAGTATATTTGTTTATATATTCCTTTCTTTAATCTTAAATATACAAAAAAATTAGTAAAGTATCTAATACAGGAAAAAATAAAAATAAAAAGATGTTAAGAATCAATGAATGGTTTATTCATTTAAATTTAATGTTATATTTTGCATATTGCATATCATTTCCCCACTTTCCAATGTTATATTTTGCATATTGCATATCATCTCCCCACTTTCCAAGAGAGAGGGTGGAAGTTGGGAGGAAATAATAGAAAAAACATGTTATTATGCTTTGTCTATTATCTTCTTTTTTTATCACATATATTTTCCAATTTTAGCTTGAAAATGTTCACTTTATCTATAAATTATTTGATGTTATTAATAGTTTTAAAAATAAATACTATAAGAATTAGATATTTCAATCACATTGTATACTTTTTTTTTTATATATTCATTTTTTTAATGTTAAATATTCCAATTTTAGCATAAATACAAGCACAAAAGTCTTCACCTTATCTCAATTATTCACATCTACTTAAGAAAAATAAATGAGATTAGCATGAAACTAACTTAATATTTACAAAGTGTTTTGAGAGATAATATTTTTAAATAACTAAGAAATAATCACCTATAAAATATATCAGCTATGTCAAGGAGGTTTCTTGTCCCACAAACAAAGGATCATTATAAAAATGAATAACAACACAAGATGCAAAGGTGAGATAGGTTAGTTTAACTTTATTAACATTAAACAAAAGTGACTGCTTATATGAAAAAATGGGTCTACCTTCTACTTGAAACATACAAAATGAATAAATAATTTATTATTATTTACCTCATCTTTCTAAAAGGTAAGAATGCTCTGGCAACCATTACAGTGCTTGTGCCCTGCAGGTTGCCCAAGTGACCCTATCATTCTCCAACCTGCAATACCCTTTTATTAATAATGATAATTTTTTTTTTTAAACTCTAAAACCCATTTGATATTTCCTCTTGTTTCTAAAATGATATTACCAAATTTACATAAGTTAGATGACTTGTGAACAATATTCTTTTTAAAAGCTCACTTTCAAAACTTAAACTTAAATAAAAACTATAATACCACTTAAACCATATAACATTACTTAAACTAAAACCAATTAATATTTTATCTTTATTCTTAGATTCCACATTAAAAAAAAGTAACATAGAAAAAAATATCGTAAGATGATATTGCAGGGCTTCTTCTCATGTGTCATGGATTGTTAATTAGTTGTAGCTTGAATGGTTGGAAGGAATGAGTATTACCCTCCCCACATAAGTTCAATTCTTGAAAGTAAAATATTTACTCTTATTGATACATCTCTTTAAATTTATATAAAAATATAAAATGGCTGTCTATTTCCATTGAGAAACTACAAGTCACTTTCACTGGGAACCCATTCAAAGTCTTTCCCTCCGTTTTTATGCTATTGCTCGGCTCCTTCCCTTTTCTTTTCTATGTAAAGTAACGCCCCCTTCATGTTTTATAAGGAAAGTTCTTAAATCCAACACCATCGCGAAGCAAATCAAGAAACAATTGCAGACCATGGAATCAGATAATCGTCCACTGTAAGAATAAGCTGGAAAATTCATCTTCTGCTTGCAGGATATGATTGTTTTCTTCACATTTGATAGAGTATATGCTTGTGTGGAACTCGAAATTATTGTGTCAATTTGAATTAATTAGTTGGTGAAGGATTGAGTTTTAATAGACAGTTCTTTACAAGATGAAGATTGAATTTTTGTAGTAAGTTTAATGTGGGTTTGGGAGAAATTTTGGATATTTGTAATTAAAACATAGCTTTTCTTCGAGGTTTGATGGGATTCTGCTGGATGGAAGAAAACACAATATTTTGGCTGGAGTTTTCTTTATTGCTGGTGTGAATTTTGATGGGTTTGATTCAAGTTTTGGTTTATTTTGGTGTGAATGTTCCTCTGGACTGAGGAGAGCTATAGATATGTTAGAGGTTATCAAAGTGGAAAGAATAATCCATTGGTATTTTTTGTGTGGTAACCTCTGTATGTCTGTTGTTTGTTTCTAAAGTGATAAAAGGTTGACATTTAACTGTATGTCTGTTGTTTGTTTCTAAAGTGATAAAAGGTTGACATTTAATTTGTTATGGTAATGGTCTGGTACATAATTAGTAATGGGAGTCTGATTCAGATTAGTAATGCCAGATCCAATAATCTGGTCTTTAACTTGCAGCTTTTAGGAAGTTAATTGTTTTCAGGGTGATGGACACAGGTATCCTATTTGGAAGCCTGTGTGTATTTATAATTTTCCACTCTGTTTTTTCATTAAAAATGTTTCTTTATCTTCATCTCAGGTAATGAAAGTATAGTTGTAATTTTTTTTATATCTAGTCCTCTCCTCCACGTCTCCTGATCTACAAAAATTATGCACAAGTGACATATTTAATGCACAAAAATATGAGCTGAGAAGCAATTAGAGCTCACTTCTCCATTGTCCTTGTCTCCTGACTCACAAAACTTTGAGATTTCATCTTATTTAATATACACAAAACTAAATTGAGAGCACCCATTCTTTGGTGCCCATATAGTGCTAATTTGCATAAACTCTGTTTCAGGTTTACTGTTGGTCAGGAGATTGCAACTTTCCTTGTTTCATGCGGAATAGTGTCCAAGGCTTGGGAAGATTCACGTCTTGCAAACAACTCAAAGAGTTTTATTCTGAATGAATATGAAGGAGTTGCATATGTTACCTTCCCTTCATTTCATAATATAGAAGCCTATATGGTCAAAGATAAAAAATATGGAGAGGGTTGTATACAAACTGACAACAAGGTCTTCTCTGCTTGCCTCAAGGGTAATGATGGTCAACCAGCCCTCGTACATCAGGGAGCTCTTAAGTTGTTCTTGCATATTATGGAGAATACAGATTTTGAAACAAAGGTAAATTGATTTATCTACTACAACTGTCAGAAAAAAGTGGCCTTAATTTGATAAAAAGAGGGTTTTCTTCTTCACTTGAATTCCAAAGGAAAACTAACATCTTGTTGGTGTATTTTATGATCCATCAGTTGCAGATTTATTTGGACTCTAAACAAAAGAAACTCAAACCCATTATATTTGTGGGTCACTCCTTAGGAGGGGCTGTTGCAACCTTGGCCACACTATGGGTACTTGAAAAGAGGCTAAGGCAAAGCTCTCCCTTTTGTATCACATTTGGTTGCCCTTTAGTGGGAGATATCATTCTTGCTGAAGCAGCTGGCCGTGAAAATTGGGCAGGCAACTTTTGTCATGTGGTTTCCCAGCATGATATTGTTCCGAGGATGCTCCTTGCACCTTTTGAGTCAATTGCTGATCCTTTGGCTGCTATTTTGCCTTACTGGCAGGGTAAAGTGCAAGAGACATTTATTCAAGACGCTCGCAGGACACTTCTCAATACTGTCCTTGATTCTCTAAGGGAATCAGATGGAAGAAGCCCATACAGGCCTTTTGGCACTTACATGTTTTGCTCAAGCAATGGTGCAGATTGTATTGAAAATTCTGAAACGGTTTTGAATATGCTTAATTGGACAATGCAAACACAAGTAGCTTCTTCTGGTGAGATTGTACATGACTATTTTTTAGAGCATATAGGGTATGGTTCTGTTTTGAAACGCATCATAGAAAAGTCCAGAAGTGGAGGAAGAATTGCAAATCCTGATTCAGATTCCTCTTGTAAGATGGGAATTTCATTGCAGCTAGAAGCTATTGGCGTTGGAGTCCAGGTAATACTCAATTTCCTTCCAAACAAAATATATTTAATGTTTTTGTTGTTTTTATATTAGTAAAAGGCCAAAATTAATCAGCCTGCGGCAGAGCAATGATTGCTGCCACAGGCTCATTGCTAAGTTCTAACCGTTGAATCTCAAGGTGTTGAGATCCAAAGAAGTTCTAACCATTGAATCTCAAGGTGTTGAGATCCAAAGATCAGCAATGAATCTGTGGCAGCAATCATTGCTCTGCCCCAGGCTGGTTAATGATAGCCCTAATAAAATGTTTTTAAAGTCTAAAAAAATACATTTAATATTTTTGTTGTTTTTATACCAGTAAAATGCCTTTAAAGTCTTGTGGATTAGCATAGAACAATGTGAATTCTAGAAATGTTAAACACTAGAGGAATTAGCAAACATAGATCAATGTTAACCCAAAATTAATTAGACATCAAGAGGGATTACAAAACTTGGGGGTTCTTGAAGTTTAATCTATGTTGCATAAGTTTTTGGAAAGTAGTTTTAAAACTGGGACTCAGTCCTGGAACCGGTTGGGTCAACTCGGCTTGGATTGGGACTCGATAATGAGTCGGCTTGGATTTGGATTCGACAATGACTCATATCGATTTAAATTGAATAACTTGGTTTACTAAAAAAAATACATGAAATATTACAATTTTAATGAAAAATATATATTAAAAATTTTAAATTATGATTCCAAATAAAGATAAAATATGCAAAATCTTCTCATATATAATGTAAAATTCATGTAAAATTTAATATATCTAAATGGCATGGAGTGAACTACATATATCAAATTCTTAAACAAAATACAATATCAATAAGGCTCTAAATAACCTCTAGAATCCTCTAGAATCCAGAAAACACAATCAATTATCAAACACATCACCACTGTGGAAAATGAGATACTCGGCATCAACATCTAGCTGAGTCTCCTCAGGGACATCTACGACCTTACATCAGTAATAGTGCTATATAGAAGCATGGGCTGCATGGCTATGCCGTTTAATGCCACTTCCACTGATTTCCATGTCTGATTCTACATCTGCATCCCTTACTACTAGCGGATCTGAATTTTTTTTAAAGAACAAAAGACATATTTCAGTACTGCAATTGTAATTTTTCTTGAGAAAAAATAACACGGACAGGTTTAAGTGTTTAACAGTGGACTGTTAACATACCTTGAGGCTTGAAGTTGAGACTTGAGGACCCTTGAACCTTGAAGTTGAAGCTGGAAGATAGGCTGTACTATACCTTCCTAGTCCTGTCTCCTAAGTCCCAACTGAGATTCCAACAACCCACAAGAATTGCCAAGCTCACTCCAAAAGCTCCAGCCTCCAAATGCTCACAAATGATGAATGAGGCAAATGGGAGGAGGGTAGGGAGAGTCTATTTGTATTTGCTTTAGTGTTTAGGTATTTTATTAAAAAAATGAGTTGTTTGGCTCTATGATGCCGCGCGAACCTGTAGAGATGGCAAACAATATTTAGCATGCTGCAAAGCATTTAATGCCGCTGCAGCAGGTTTGATGACCGTTGGATCTTGAGTTGCTTGAGATCCAACGGTCATCAAGCTTGCTGCATCCGCATGAAATGCTCTGCAGCATGCTAAATATTGGTTGTCTGTAGAGACCGAATCGTCTGAGTAGATACAGGCTCGGCTGAGCCCAGTGGATTCGGTACCGAATTGGCCTCCAGGCCAAGTTTTCTGCCGAGTCAATCTTGCTTAGGGTCAAACAAGTCAACTTGGCTGAGTCTAAGTCCGAGTTTATCACTTTTTAAAATACAGGGTACCAGTATTTGGTATCGAGTAGGATAAAGGACAACTAAAAAGCTCCGCTTTTCGGCCAATTTTTTATAAAAACTTGTCAATTTTTTGCTGGGAAATTGTTATTTTCACCATTTTGTAATTTCAACAATCTTATTTCATTGTTCTAGACTAAATCCCTGATTTTAAAACCACCCAGTTCATTAAAATTGCGATTCAAACCCTCCAAATTATGATTTAGACCAGAATTGGTCTGCGGGCGTTTTGGTTAGCAACTTGGCGCTTATACTGCTCCATTTGGTACAGCTAGAAGCTTAGACTAAATTTGCAGGAAACTATAGGTTGGGAGTAGAAATTACACACAAATTAAATTAAAATATAAAAATAAAATAAAATTGAAGAAATTTTGAACTTTGAAACAACATAATCTATTAATTTCATAGCTTAAACTATTTTAGTTTCTAAAGCCTCTAGCCTCTAGCAATTTCATGAAATTCAATCCTTTTAAATTTTCTCACACCTATAGGTCCATGTTATACATAAAGTAGGATTGTGGAATGCGATGTCAACTTTTCACTAACTATGCTTGACTCTAGCTTCATGGTATGTTTTGTAAATTTGACCTGCAACTTCTTCCCATTGTATGAGTTTGTGAAGGAAAAACACATATCTATACTATATAAATGTGCGAAGCACCCATAGTTTCATAAACCATGAGATTCAATCTTTTTCTAATTCTTTGTTCCAACTCCATCTCTATTATTGCTCTCACGAGTGCTTAGTATTTGGGGTCCTCTACATTTTTTTAGATGGTAACTACTGCTTAATTCTCAAGTGAATGAACTTGATTGTTTCAAGCTTCTCTAACTTCAAACTTTCAAAGTATTTGCTATGTTGAGTTTGATGTTGTTTATGACCCTAAATTGCAATATCAATGAATAGGAATAATGTAAGCTAGCCATAAAAAATTGAAACATGAAACATGAGTTGTAGTTGTTCAATATCTTATTACTAGTTTAGAAAGATCCATGCTTATTCACTTAAATACATTGGCATCTTATATTTTGAATGTGAACTGATCTAAAGAGCCAAGAGGTATGAGCCCTCTTAATTAACCTAGAAAAGTTTTAAAATGGCATGATTGATAGATTCAATTGATTTTCTTTTATTGTTGGTGATTTCTTGGCACAAGAAACGATGATCATTCAATTAATTTCTGGCACTTTCTTATGATTTTGGGCCCATATGATTAGTAGCTTGGAAAAGCCATATGTCTATCAAAACGCTAGGAAGCTAAACTGATAAAAGGCTTCTACACACTTAAAAAAGAGTGGCCAGAGCAAGTTCTCAAAACATTTCGAAGCTCCCAAAGAAACAAAAAAGAGTGGCCAAAGCAAGTTCTCAAAACATTTCGAAGCTCCCAAAAAAACTCCCAACAAAAAGGGAACAAGGGAACATTCTGTATCAGCTCCCAAACTCCCTTGAGGGGGTAAACGTTGAATACAGGTCGCCCAGGACTCCTGGGAGCAGTACCTGTGCAACTATGAACTTAATACATCTAGGGTTAATATAGATAATGTGCTTTTGTTTATTCAGACACAGGAAGACATATAGAGGAACATTTCCTCCAGCTAGGCTGTAAAGCACTTAGCTTCTCTATGTGTAGCAAAATTGCAATTCTGTGAATATTGTTTTTTAAGTCCGGAACGTTTTGGAGCTTTGTGCAATGAACAGAGTAGAAAAAACAATGTATGTCCTTAGGTTCTGATAAGAATATGAGGTAATCCTCTCAGCTTGTATGGAAGTCCTGCTATTTTTTCATTGTGTGAGATTTGATATTAGAGTATAATGTAGCAGTGTTTTCATCTGTGGTTCTGAATTTTGCTTGAAATGTGTTCTTGAATGGTTGATTCAACTTTGTGCAGTATGATCCAGCATGGATTGCCTTACAAAAAGCAGAAGAAGCTGAAAACGAGCGGAACACAAATGTGGATATGCTTGCTGTTAATTTAAGCCAAAGACAGTGTACTATGGCAGAGCTTGAGTGGTATAAAGAGTGTTGTGAGAAGGGCAATGGCTTCGTCTATTATGACTCCTTCAAGAACCAAACCGACAAGAGGGATATCGAGGCTAATCAGCGCAAGTTAAAGCTCGATGGGTTTTGGGATGAGATTATCGAAAAATGGGAAAAACATGAGTTACCAAGTGATTTCGAATCTCGAAATAAGTGGATAAATGCTGGTAATACATATAGAAGACTTGTAGAGCCTCTGGAAATTGCATATTATTATCGTACCCACAAGGGCAATAGCAACTATCTTTCAGATGGAAGACCCAATCGTTATAAAGTTCTTCAAAAATGGATGGAAGAGAAAGAAAAGACTCGCAGTTCAACAAATAAAAAACCTCGCACAAAGAGTGCATCCCTCACTGAGGACTCGTGCTTTTGGGCACATGTAGAAGAGGCTTGGAAAGACCTGGAAAAGCTGAAACAAGGCCAACACCAATGTCTACAAAATCTGGAAAATTTTGATAAGTATTGTAACTACGATGGAAAACGATCTCAGTATTTCTTCAGATGTTTTCTTGGAAACAAGCAGCTTTATGATGTGGTGGGAAGAATGGAAAGAATATAAGAAAAATCAATCCCCTGGAACTCTCCTTTATGTAAGATAATGGAAAGGTTGGCAGGGCTAAAGTTGCAGGATATCTGAACAGTAAGGCTATTTCTAATTGTGATAAAGAGGATTTTCTTCCAATTAGGTTGAATCGTTTGTCTTTACATGTAATTTCTGTTAATAGCTTGGAGGATAGCTTGGAGGAAGTGTATACTTCTAGTTTGTTTGTTTGTTTTGCTGGGAAGATGACCTTCTTCTTCTGGTCCAGTTTTAGATGTACTTCTTTTCATCTCTTTAAAATATTTACTGTAATCTAATGGGTAAGGTTGAAATTATATTTTGTTTAAATTTTTGTGAAGGTTTTATAATCACTAACTTTGAGTATTTTTAAAATGAGAAATCTGTCACTGGGTGAAAGTGTTTTCAAAATTTGAAGATAAATTTTTTTCTCATTTAATTTCATATAATGTATTAGGTCATTCGTATTAAATGTGATAACTATTTCCATAATCTTAGACATTTATCTAACCACTCTTTTCTTAAAATAACATAATTCAACAAATTAGAAACATATTTTTGAATCAAACTCCTATTATAATAACAATAAATTTGTATCTTTGTACATAAAAGGGACAAGTGTACAAATAAAATACTGTACAAATGTATGTTATGTTTGTAATATTTAAAATATTGTGCTTTATACTATATAAAAATACAAAATTATCTATATTGATACCTTTACACTTGCAAACAACTAATATGAGAAAGAGAGAAATATAATAATGGCTACAAAAGACAGGTTGATGAGATTCAATATATTAAATCTGAGTACTACTGATACAGTAATTCCTATACCAATCAGTTAGTATTATCCATACATATATTTCTATACGAACCAACATTACATACTAGTTATGGGTGAATGATTTTGATATTAATCTTCATTAAATATATTAGCTATAAATTTTTTACCCAACAATAATCATAAAAGCCCACATTAATATGGTGAATTCACAAACATTCTAACTCTCCTCTTTGAGTGTCTCTCTTATGATATGAATAACTCTTCGATTTGAGTGTTCCTTTTATTATATGAATAGATGACTAGGGGTACTTAACATAGGCTTTAGGAGCTTGATTGATTACTTGTAGGTCAATAGGAGGCATATCATGATATTTGTTCAGTCTCTTGTTCTACTTGATCACTTTTTGTCAGATAGGTTCTATCTTGAGTCAATATTTAACTTACTTGGGCCTCCTTGCACCCAACTATTGCCCAAATTTTGTTGAAAGCCACTTTTCGGGCCATAAACATGCCCTATATTTGAAGGATTAAATTTATGGGTTACATTTGGTACCTCTGCTCCTTTTTTGGTATGTTTTCATGGTGTGCATTTGGCAAGCGATTTTGTTCTTATAGAAGAGATAGGCTAGAATACTTCATGTTTAAAAATTATGAATGTTCAACATGTTTCAATCCCCACCAAGGATAATTTTAGGGGCGAATTTTAGCCCAGTGGGCTATTTTTCCATGTTTTTCTCCCAAAAATGATTCGCCATTTTGCATTTTTTGAAGCCTTGTTTTCCCCAATTTTGATGGGATAAAATTTTTTCACCCTAAAATTCGCCAAATTATTATATAAACGATATAAAATCCTTGGAAATTAAAATACTTTTTGAAAAATATCACCAATCATTTTATAGCTGGCATTTTAAGAATTCGTAATATTCGCCAGCATTATACACTTTTAAATAACTATGGGTCCTTAAAATCATCCTTGATCCCCACTAGGAGCATCACGAGGAGGCCACATAGAATGATGCTCACTTGATATCAAGTAATGGAAGTTTGATATATATCCATCGATTATGCTTATATATATATATATATATATATATATATATATATAT
>LPNX010528143.1:0-31946 GCA_001517045.1 Pseudotsuga menziesii
TCTCAAAAAATCCAAGTAAGTTGAGGGATGCCTGATTTTTCAGGTTTCTATTGCATCTAACGCGCCAAAAAGGTCCATCATCTTCTTGCACTCACCCTATCAATTCTTTTCTCAATTAAGTGCTCACCAAGCTGATTGTTGGTCCAAGTTTCCATGCAAGAGTTAGGTTCGATGTCTTCTACTACTGGTCAAAGAAATTAGCACGAAAGTCGTTGTGGGAAATGCTGCCCTATTTCTCTTATCCATTCAATTTTAAATTTAGATCCCCTAAGGATGAGATTCTTGATCAAGTTGCAATGGAAGAGTTAGGATAGATGTCTTCAAGTAGTAATGGTCAAAGAGATCTAAAAATAAATTAGCACAGAAGTCGTTGTGAGCAATGCTGCCCTATTTCTCTTATCCCTTCAATATTAAATTTAGATACCCCCAAGGATGACATTGGTGTGCAATCGACAAAGACTATCCGAAACTGTTATAACCATGACTTAATTCACCCAATAAGTAATCAAGTGTTTAGACGCTATAACCAATTCTTCTTCAGTAAACAACTATTCGCCACAAGTAATCAAGTGTTTAGACGCTATAACCAATTCCTCTTAAGTATAGAACTATTAGCCACAAGTGGAGTAACCATAATCTAAATTGCGACTTGAAGAATAACCCACTAAGAGGATGTGGCTAGCAGTGCCGTTGGTGCTGTTTGAAGGTTTTTTTTTGGGTTCTTCGGCCATCTAGCGTTGAAAGCACTCCAAATGCGACTTTATGGACATCTTAGGAAAAGTCTTTTACCTACAATCCAGTGTTTTCCTTTAGAGTCACAACGTGATATCTACTGCTCATTTTAGCATATACGTCACCAACTATCTCTAAAACTTTGATCAACAATATTATTTGCCAAAGACTCAATGTTAACATGAACCAGATGAAATCTACCGCTCGTTTTGGCACATACGTTACTAACTATTTCAAAACGTTTTTCAAACATATTAGGTCCACTAAGAAAAAAATGAAATTTAAAATTTACATGAGGGTAGATCCACAGACAAGCTTGTAGATTGAATCAGAGTTGTACACTTGAGTTCAATTGCTTCACAATAAATGATTATAATGGCTATTAGAAAGAAAGAAAAATGTACAAAGAAGCTATGTGGCAATATTGAAGCAGAAATCTTGGCCGGTCTATGGTTTAATTGATATAGACAAATGACAAGAAATATAAAAACACCATACATTGAACCGATCAAGAGCTGTTCATTGGTATCGATCTCTTCAGTTTCATGAATATCTTGTGGCCAACGTTCTCCTCCTTTTCTCTGAGACTCTCAAGCTTCGGTTTCCAACAGTGGTCTCTAGACTTCACCAACTGCTTATAATCTTTCTGCAATTCACGAGTATTACAGAGCCTAGAAAGCTCATCATCTACCGAATCTCTGGACAGCGGAAGCTTGCGTTCATCAACATTAACGCTCCCGTCTTGCATAAGTTTTGCAATAAATTCTGGGGATACTCTGATCCGAAGGCCTCCGCCAACATCGCTTTTCTGTATGTCAAACGGCTGGCAGAGAACAGACGCACGTCCGATACTGCGGAGAGCAGAAGATGTGCGGGCTGTGGGAGAAAGAGCAACTTTTGTAGCTGGCACTGGTGATATTAAGGAAGCCAACGATACGAGCGATAGCGGAGTCTGAAAGAAGTGGTCGGGCATTAGGAAGTAGTTGTTGCCCGCTTTCAGTTGATCGTCAGGAGAAAGAGCGGGCGTCTTCTGGCGGATATAGAATGAGTCGGAGAGACAAACTGAATGTTGAGGGAATTCCTGCATGATTTGGCTTGCCTTGACAGATTTAGGAAGGATCCTAATGCTCCCGTCTGAGCGAACCAACTGGATCGTTTCGTTGTTATTGCCTAGCATCACGCACGACACATGGTTGCCCATGATTTATTTGATTTGTTATGAGCAAATAAATCGAAGCATGGAATTGCATGGAAGGATCCCAGAAGTAGCCTATTATATAAATTGTAAAACCAGTAATTAGAAAGGAGACGTGAGGGAGTCGAGGAGATCGAGTCAACTAGCCGCCGTTAATGGTATTCTATTTACTATTTACAGCCAACTCTTTGTCCTTTCGCTTGAGTGGACGTATATTTCAATAGTTTATTTTTGGGCGTCGGCTTTGACCAGTTTCGAAGGGAGTTCTCTGCTTTGAATTTTTAAACTACTTTCTCCGTTCGTTTTACCAATCATATTGGTACAACTAAAAACAGTGCAGTGGTTTTGATTGCTAGTATTTATTCGTCGGGTTAATTACTAATTTTTCTTTTTTATAATTGTTAATATTGAATTTTGAATGGTCGTATAGAATCAATTTTCAAAGTATACTTGTGTGGTCATTGTGAGTAGATGAAAAAAATATAGGCTGTTTAATTCAAAATATCAAATAAAAAGGTCTATGGACCTAAATATTGAAGTATTGTTTTCTGTTATATCACGAGCATATATTCATCTTAAAAATGATCTACCAAACTATTAAAGATATCAAATCTCTCCTAGTGCAAACCCCTTTTTTAGAGTGAAAATCTTTAAAAATGTTAACCTAAGTTTTAATTTCTAATCTTACTTATAAAAAATATTTTAAATCTAAATTTTATATATCTGGTTTTAAAAAATATTTTAAATCTAAATAGAGCAAATATGTTATTTTTCAAAACAATTTTATTATTTTTTATAAAATACACATGTCACCTCTATAATAAGCCATATCAACTCTACAATGAGCACATAAAGACTTGCACATCTCTTTTTACTAGGTTGTAGAATGTGCCTCTTAAACTAAAAAAACAAAAAACAATAGCTCTTCAAACTTAATGCTACCAAATTTAATGGAGTAAGCTATCTACCACACCATTTGCAACCAATTCCAATACCTACTTTCACACCAATCGCTCTCTCGAATTCATCTATCCATAAATTTAGCCATGGAAATTCTTGTTTTTTAAGTGCAAGTTTAAAATTGTCAGTTTTGATTGGAATTTTTATGAAAATTGCAAATGTTTAGAACTGTATAATTTTAGTCAACTCCATGAAAAAAACTGGAAAGTTTTACCAACTTCCTTGTAACAATTAATCAACTCCTTTGTTTGTTTTATGGAACCAGATCGAGGTTTAAACCTTGGATTCTTTATCCTTCATGATAAGGGAGTTCTTTATCCTTCATGATAAGGGAGGTTAAACTAGCATACACAAAGAACATTGGGGTTATCAAATCCATAACAATTAAATTTCAAATTACAAGTTTTTAAAACACAATTTCAGATTAAGTTTAACAGTTCGTTCTGTAGATTTAATTTGAATTGATAAATTAGTATTTTTCATTATTGCACTAGTGTAATAATAGTTTGTACTATACTCCAAATTTAATTTACTAGTATGCTGTCAAGGAGTGAACACAAACAAAACGGGCGTCGATTGTATGGCGGCTTTTAAAGTCTTTCCTGTCAATATCCCAAACATTCTAAAACTTTGGTCAGCGTGCAATTGGAATGAGCGGCTTCTATATTGTCGAGTATATAACTCCAAGCTCTACTTGGGGGCGAAAAATACATATCATGCAGTATAGCATTCAATGATATGATCCTTTCCAAAGTAAGTAAGATCGACGGCGGACAGTGCGACTGCCGTCGCATTAAATGCTATACTGCATGATATGCGGACAGTGCGACTGCCGTCGCATTAAATGCTATACTGCATGATATGTATTTGTCGTCCTACTTGGGGCTTTTCCCTTCGAAGTGGAACCAGATGTAAGATGTGTAAACTGTTTTGGAATTATTAAGAATAATCTTTCTTACATGAAGACGTCATAAGTAGCAAAATAAAATTGAACATCCTAATTAAGACAAATTTGCTTAACAAAGAAGGCAAAGTAAACGTGCAGTAACATTTTATAATTAATTACATTTTTTTAATATTCAAATCTCGAATAGATAAGATTTAAACAAATATTTCATATTAATCAAGAAACTTAGTCATGTAAGAACATACGCATGTTAATCATGGAATGGTTTTCTATTACCATTAAACGTTTAAACTTCAACCAGTAAACCAAACGTTAAGCCAACTTGGTTCGTTGGTTGGATGAATAATGCAAATGTTAGTCCATCTTGTTTGGATGTTGATGATATGTGGTTAACTATGAAAAAATAAAATAAAAAGTTAATAGTTAATGGCTTAAATTTAAAAAAAATAAAAAATAAAAATAAACTATCGATATATTTAAATATATAAATTATTATTAAATCAAATTTTTATAAAAAATTATTAATATAAATAATTATAGACTAAATTTTTTATTTAATTAATTTATTATATATTAAAATAAAATAAAATATATATTATTAAGACAATTTATTTTATAAAAAAATTAGCAATATAAATAATTATACACTAAAACTTTTATTTAAATATCTTTTAACATTAACATCATTAAAACTTTTATTTAATTATTTCTTAACACTAACTTCATTAAAGTACATGTAGTTTCTTTCTGAACTTATAACTTGAATCCTTATATGTTACTACACAAATTAGCACAAACAATAAAAATAAATTAATTAATTAATAATAAAAAATAATAGAAACAATAAAAAAAAATAATAATAATAGAAACAGTAGTGGTTGTAAATTTCTTAATTATTTTAAAAAAATAAAAATAAAAATAATAAAAAATAATAGAAACGGTAGTGGTTAATTGTTTTACAATTTGTTACTTTTAAATTTAGTTTGTTTAAAAGTTTTGAAATTTGAAAAGTGTTATTTAATTATTTTTTAACATTAACATTATTAAAACTTTTATTTAATTATTTCTTAACACTAACATCATTAAAGTATATGTAGTTTCTTTTTGAAATTATAACTTGAATCCTTATGTAAAGAAAGATGTTATTAAAAATAAACACAAACAATAAAAAAATTAAAAAAATTAATAATAAAAAATAATAGAAACCGTAGTGGTTGTAAATTTCTTAATTGTTTTACAATTTGTTAATTTTAAATTTAGTTTGCTTAAAAGTTTTGAAATTTTATAATTATGTCTTATGTTCTTGTTTAAGATAATTTTTAACTTCATTTTCCAAATATTTATTAAGAAAAACAAAAGTAACTTAGTCATAAACAAATTGAGAGTGGTAGCGGATATTTTTTTGTTCTCTTCTCATTTTCCCTAAATAAATATTTTTGTAACCAATTTTGCATCAACAACCAAGTTTGAATTTTTCTATTTAGACATCATATTCAACCTTCTATTTCATTAGTTATTATGCTTCTTTATAACTTTTAGGTTCAAAACAATGTTGAATGTTAGTATATATATATATGTATGTATGTATGTATGTATGTATGTATGTATGTATGTACTTTTCTATTCGCAATTACTCTTCTTCTTTTCATGATTAATGATGGAATGTTATTAAATGTCTTAATAAAACCATTTGGAACATCTATTGAATTCTTTAATTTGCAAATTAGAATTCACATCATGTTGATTTTGACTAACTTCAACGTTGATATCATTTTGAATTGAATGGATTTAAATAACCAAATAGGTCTAACCTTCCTTCCTTATGTTTGATATGAGTGGATTCCAACAATATCACAATAATTTGAAGAAAAAAAATCATACTTTCAATTTATGGTTTGAATTACCTAGAAAAAAGATGGCATGTAATTCATCAATTATCACATCCAAACTAAGAACCAAATTCTTAGTTTCAATATGAACAAATATATAGGATTTATAAGGTTCAAAACCTACTATACATTCTAAAAATTGAAATGTTTCATTTTTAATCCAACATACCATGCTTCTCATCAAGAATCCATACATAAGAAAATGAACCAAAGACCTAATTGGGATCACTTGAAGTTTCTTACAAAACCAGTTTTTTCCTAAGATGGAATGTTGCTCTTCCCTCTTAATAGAAAACCAAACTTCTTCCCGAAAAAAACTCTCTATATTTGAGGTTTCATGCATATTTTGAAGCTCCTGCTAAATGATGAATGCAGATCATCCCTAGTTTGAACCTCAAGGAGCATCTCATTCAAGATGGAAATAGTAATGGTCATGATATCATCTCTATTCATTGAATCATAATTGTTGGTTGTGGAGCCTGATCTTCCTTATTCAGAGATGTTATTTTAGACGTGTCTGAATCTGAGCACCAGACCAGGGATAATTTTAGGGGCGAATTTTAGCCCAGTGGGCTATTTTTCCATGTTTTTCTCCCAAAAAAGATTCGCCATTTTGCATTTTTTGAAGCCCTGTTTCGCCCCAATTTTGATGGGGTAAAAAATTTTCACCCTAAAATTCGCCAAATTATTATATAAACGATATAAAATCCTTGGAAATGAAAATATTTTTTGAAAAATATTGCCAATCATTTTATAGGTGGCGTTTTAAGAATTGGTAATATTCGCCAACATTTATACACGTTTAAATAAGTATGGTTCCTTAAAATCATCCCTGCACTAGACAGGGGGGAGTGGTGGGGGCTCCCCCCTAACTATAGTCATCTAGGGGGTCTAATGCCCCTGTAGTAAAAATTTAGGAAAACATGTCTTATAAAATGTCGTAATTTCAGAGTCATGACTTGGTCAATAATGGATGATTTGCAGGCCCATGGTTTTGGGTAGCCTATGGTATTTTCCTATGGAATTCCCTTTATAAAAGGAAGGCATTATAATACGATCGTGTATTGTATTGTAACATTGCAAAAAAAAAATTGCGATTGTGTGAGAGAGACTATGAGAGAGTGAATAGAAAGTGCATCGGGGTTGCTGCAGGTTGTATCCCTTCATTTTGCTGGATGGTATAATAATAAAGGACTGAAAATTTTTGTGTGGGCGTAGCCCATATTGGGTGAACCATGTTAGATATGTCTCTCTATTTTAATGTGTTTTAATGTTTGCATCTTTTTTATTCTTTATTGTTATTGCTCTGTGATCCTGTCTTTCTAGCAATAATTTTCTCGTCTTGATTAATTTCAATCTAGGTTTCTTTTCTCAATACTAATATGTCCAAACACATATACTCAAATATTGCAAGAACAATTGTCTCCATGTGTTAAATTTTTCCATATTAAATTTTTTACTACCCTTAAGCATAATATTTAAGCATAATATTAGACAAACTAACCATAATTTTTAAACCAACCATATATTCCTTAGAGAATTTCTCAATTCACATTCATTGCTGGTTAAAATGTTTAAAGGAATTTTGTATACTTGTAAAATTGCCCACATGGCCACTCTAAACAAATTGAGATTGATACACTTAGAAGGAGATGGATAAAAACAATTGACAATCTTTTGGAGGAACCACACACCTTAGTAGCTTGCATTCCATGGCCTTTTTGGGCTTGCATTCCCTATAAGCTTACTCTAGCATTCACATTCTGAATCAACGATGGTTATATTTTTGAAACTAACCATAACTATAAATCCAATGGCTTATGCAATGTGTAAACCCATGGTTATTTACAAACATAGTTATGATCCCAATCCCCTGTGACTACCAGGCATGGTTATTCCCATGATTATCAATACCTTTTAATCCCTTTAGCGACTCGCAGATTAGTGGATACAATATAGTGGCAAACAATGTCTTAGATCCCTTTGGTGGCAACAATAAATATTCTTTTCTGGATCCTAACAAAATCAACTTGACTTCCCTTCCTTTGTTCTTTGATCACATGTATTGGATATCCTATCATTACTAGACAAACTAATCCCTAGGCCTTAACCTACTTGATTCTTGGTTTTCTCACCATGGTTATTATGTCATATCGTATTACACACATGTTGAGTAATAAAGAGATGACCAAAACAAATTGAGAAGGGCGCCATCGAATCAATTATATATTCATTTATTCATCATATGTTTATATATATATATATATATGGAGGAAAAAGAAGTTAAATGACCTCTTTTGGTTTACATGTTTACCCATTACCTCTAAAGTGCTTAATGTAATATTTACTTACTTAAAAATAAATTTATGTGCTAAACTACAATAAATGACCTTTATGAATAGTTTTTTTTTTACAGAAACCGTTATGATATATTAGATAGGTGGTATAACCAGAAAGACAGATCCAGGATACAAAACACCCTTATGGAAGCGGCAATAGGAGGTCATCAGTTCTCAAATACGCCCTTATGGAAGCAAAAAAATGAGTTCAATATATCTCAAGCTACTATTTAAGTTTTGGAAAAAACCAGAATACTAACAAGGAGACCATTACAGCATTCAACATTAACAATATATTGCTGGCTCAAGAGCTAGAAACATATGCAGACAACAAATCAAAAAAAAAATTCCAATCCCAAATTCAAGTGTTTTTCTCATCAGAGTGAGCCGAGCAACTTGGGTTAATTGTGACTTCCATCTTTATGACTTTCAGTGCTAGATTTTTAGCCTTTACCTCCAAATCATCCATCAGCCTGATAACAGCATTCTCTGAGCGCTTAACTGCTCGCTTGAACTTTTTCCTCGGGAAAACCGGATCTCTATCAACATTCTCCAGACGTCTTCCTCCCTTTGTGTCAATTGTGTCCACCATTATTTTCAACTGCTCCATTTCCCTCTTAAGATCCCTGATATCATAATCCATGAACAATGCAAGCGGGGAGGGTCTAGAAGACTCAGAAGAATCCATTACTAACTCAGACACTCTTCCCACTTCGGCGAATTATCTTGTGCAGTTGGCCTCCCTCAATTCCACCACATTCATGCTCCTCCTATAAAACAACCAGACCACAATCTTGTTTCTCCTGCAGATCACCCAAATCAAGCTTCCTCTCCCTTTCTCCTTTCGGATCTTAATATCCTTGCCCTTCACAAACATAACTCTCAAACCACCTGAATTCATCATGCTGGACATTACAACATACATCACCTCACCCAATTCACAATACGTTGGCGAGACTGATAACCATCTGTGTGCAAGAAAAATGTCCTTCAAAATGAATAGTTATTCTAATATTAATTTTCTATTGGATGGGAAAGAATTTGTTGGATTTGAGAACCACTTACCCTAGCGATGATCCTTCTTTACTTGGACAACTTCAAATAGTTGCATTTTTTTATGACTGCTCTTAAATTTTGTGGCAATGCATTGTTCCAATATAGCATGCTTAATCCATAATTCATGGTTCATTTGTATACGGTTCTAGATGAACCACTTTCCTCGGTGAAGATGTTTCTTTTCTTTGACAACTAGAATAAGTTTTATATTTTGTTAGTGGGTTCTCTTCGACTTCATATCCATAATCCAATTCACTGTATCATTCTCAATGTAGTGATGGTTCTTGGGATTTCTTGTGTCCAAGTGCTCTAACACCTTTGAGGTGTCCAATAATGATATAAAGTATGGTGGACATAGATCTACATTTAAAATTGGGAATAATAGTTGAGAAAGGGTGCAATTTTTAATTCAAAAGAACTCTCGTTGAGAACATTGGTGATAGTATAAGGCCCATATTAGAGTGGTTTGATCTTCCTAAAGGGGGCATGTGAGTCATTGTTTTTGCACATGAAAGCATACTTATCACCTACATGAAACTCAAGTGTGAAGCCCATTGTTGATGATGTCAATGGTTGTACTTAGTTTTTTCTTTCTAAAAACTAGCATGAAGTTGTTGTTGGATTCATTCAACAACTCTGAATATTTTGTTCGGTGTGTTCTAAGCATGGGAGGTCGCTTCCTCTAATAAGAGGTTGTGGTGCTACAATGCTCACATTTACATTAATTGGAGGGTGAGTGCACAAAGTTGAGTGACATTTTAGATGCAATGGTATATTCAAGCCAATGATTCAAGAACCATAAAACATAAATCATAACAACCAATGCTGACCCTACTAAGCCTAGTCCCAAGCATGCCAACATCCTTGTCAATTAGGATAGTTAAGTAAAATCCACGTGCTATGTTTATCTAAAATGCGCACATGTTATAGTGTACAAAAATGTGCATGCATTATGTAAAACATGATTTATGCTTACAATGGGTCGAGCCCATCATTTTCTCCACAACCATGCATAGCAACGTGTCCAGGATGACCAAAACAAGCGAGGGTGAACATGATTTGAGTGATGAAAGGCAAACAAACTCCACCTTGGGGATCAATCTATTCATTGTAAGGTATTTACACGAAATCCTCTCATGCTAATTTCCCCATTTTCAATAATTTCTATTCCCTAATATGAATTGAAACCAATTTTTTTTTAATTTATATTCCCATAAAGAAATTTACATGCCCAATGGAAACCAAAACCCTAATTTACTCATAAAAACAAATCAATTTCACTATTTTCATATGTATATTCACAAGCATCCTTGTCAAACCAAACCAAAATTCACAAACATGCAAAGTTTCTCAAGTATATTGCAAGGTTGCATAAAAATTTTACATTCCCAATGGAAACCAAAACCCCAATTTACTCATAAAAAACAAATCAATTTCACTATTTGCATATGTATATTCACAAGCATCCTTGTGAATCCAAACCAAAATTCACAAATATGCAAAGTTTATCAAGTATATTGCAAGGTTGCGTACAACTAAAAAAGATTCAAGTAGATTTCATATCTTCCCTAGAATACATAAACAAACATGGTAAATGCCTTGTCTGTATCCGAAATATCGAAGCTGGTCATCCAAGAACATTAATCGACACCTTATCATTTTGATGAAACTTCCTAATCGAAGTGTTAAAATAAGGAATAGAAGCTTCCCATGCTTAACAAATATTTCCCCTTGACTGAATGGTACATTTTGGTTAAGGTCAAGACAACGAACTTCAACAATAGGCTCTATGAACATCGAGATACATAGGGGGGTTGATTTGATTAATTACGTGCCAATCACATACTATCATACCTGATAGAATCCAGTGCGAACCTTGCAACCATAAAAACCACTATACACAAATATGCAAATTCTCTGATGGGTATATAAAAAGAGCGCATACAACTAAAATAACATCAAGTAGAATCCATAGATGCCCCAAATTACATATAAACAAAGATGTTAAATGGCCTATGGAGTAAAAAAACATTCATGTTAAAACAAATAACTACATATCTATCAAAATCCTTGCCTATATTGAGATTTTATTCATCAATAGGCTCTAGTCCTTGCCTCTACCAGCAATTTGGGTGTTGGTCCTCCAAGGGAACTAGTTAACACCTCAGAGTTTCGATGAAACTTGGTAATCCAAGCCTTAAAATAAGGTTGAGAAGCTTCCCAATAAAAAAAATTGAAAAAGAAGCTTAAAGATGTAGCAAAATGAAAACATGATAAAGACAAAGATGAAAAATTACCCACAAGAAGAATAAAGATAAAATAAAGATAAAGATGACCTAAACTAACAACAAAACAAAAAACTGATACCCCTAATAAACACCAAGGCTCAACGCAAGTTTTAACTAATAATGCTTATAAGAATGTCAACCATATACAAGTCAAAAGGAAGAATTGATGCGGCAACTGGAGTATGTAGGTATTGTGTGGTGTTGTGGGTAAAGAAATTGTTGTTGGGCAAGAAAGATCTAGACAGTAGAGCCTTCTAAACACTATTTCACAGAATGCAATTTATTCTATAAATAGAGGAGATTGGTCAACTAGCCTCATTAATGGCATTCAATTTACTAATTACTAACCGTTGGATTCGATCTAACTCTCAATCTTATGATTGACATGACTTGTAGTCTTCGGATTAACTGCTACTATGTGAAGTGCTTATTTCATGCGGTCAATAGAGATCTCTATTTCAAAGTCCTTCCGTTATCTCTATTTCAAAGTCCTTCCGGTCGGCAGTGGTGGAATTTGACGGGTAAATGCTCGTCATGGGTCAATTTACCCGTCAAATACAGCCAAGATTTCACAGAGACCGTCAAAATCTGGCTTGGAATACAGAAAACGTTTCAGATTTTGATTGTTACCGGCAATTTTGACGGGTGTCCGTCATTTGAAATTCCAAGCCTGCTGGTCGCTATCCCAAACATTCTAAATCTTTGGTCACCCTGTAAATGCAATGACCGGGTCATGGTTTTGTTGAGTTATAATTCCAAACTCTACGTAGCGCTTTTCCTTTGATGGGGAACTTGTAAGTTCACTATCACAAACTCGATAGTGGAATTGCAAGTAAATCCAAGACAGGAGCGTGTTCAACTAAGGAATAATTTATTATTCACACAGTATGCTATATTACCTCGAGACGTCTATAAGTGGCAAAATAAGACTTGCCTTCTAAAAATATTACAAATTTGAATAATAACAATGCCAGGTAGGGTACACGTGAGAATCTCTCGAATAAAATATAAATAATAACAACTTTTCTCAATATTGGCCATCGCTCAAAGCTGCTATTTGAATAATATATTTTATGTTAATCACGAGATTTATGAATCTGATTTTTTTAACGTAATTCATTGTTTTTTTTATATAAAACACACGCATCCTTAAAATAATCATGGAATGGCTTTGAACATCAACGTTTAAACTCCTTTTAGATAAACTCCTTTCAGATAAATGCTGTATTACCAGAGACGAGAACGAGAAACAAAAAGAGAAAAAAACACGGGAGAGAAAAATAACAAAACTGAAAGTTCTCAGAATGGTAATGAACAAATTCAGTTATAATGAACAAAAATATTTTTCCTTATCACTTGTTTTCAAATTTGGGTTTAGGGTAGTGATTGTTGCTTGTGGTTAACAAAGTAAAGAAACACCAGTTTTTTCAATGTCTTATTTGAGATATATTCTAATCATCTTTTTTATTTTTCAAACTTGTTATGCCTAGAAATTCTTGCTGTTAATTTTTAGAATTGTTACACTTAATGAACGGATTAGATATATGCATATATATTTGCCAATCTTCCGTTAATAACTGAATGAAAGGTATATAAAAATTATGTATTAAAAGTTTTGGCAGATTATGAGAGACGATGATGAGGTGACTGAAGGATACCCTCCTCTCCTTTTATGATGCTGAAAACCTGTGAAAAACTCAAATATCACAACTATCCTTGCTTACTTCAAAGGTAAATAGCAATAGAAATAGTGATTAAAATACAAATCCTATAATGAAACTTGAAAGTGCATATCTCATTAATGTTTCAAATGAATAACAAATGTGATCAATTTTGAAACACAAATTTTTATTACTTAATTTTAACCTCCATACAGAAAAAAAGAGATAACTACAGTCACAGAGTTAGCTGTAAATTCATAGAGTTAGATGAAAAGTCATAGAGTTAGATGAAGATTCTGAGTGAATGTTTATCTAATGAAAATTAAATGCAACAATCAGAATTTGTTGAATTTTTTTTCTGATATATTTAAAGTAAGTATAACAGAAAAAAAAATTATTAGAATAACATTGTTAATAATTACAAACATTCTGTTGATTACATGCATATCCCAAAAGTTTTTCTAACAAGGATTGTAGATGTTCAGGCTCACTTGCTTGAATGGTGGATGAGCTTAGCAAATTGCAAATCCACTACTTTGGTCAACATGTGGTATGTTGTTATCTAACATGTCTTCAGCATTGTCTTGCAACACCTCAAGTAAAAGATCATCATCTCCATCGTCTAGTGAGCCACCATAATGTCACGTCCTACTAGGCCATGTTTGCTACTCAAGTTGTTATCGAGATAGCAGACTTATATTTGAGTGTACGAACACCAAATAGTGTGCCTAAGCGATTCCTCTTTGTCCAATGGATAAAATCATATTCAGAGATGAAATGAAAATAAAAATAAAGTGTTTAAATTTTAGAACACAATAAATGTATTGATTGTTGGATATACCCGTGAAAGAAAATGAATAGCTACCTGGCGAAGTAAGAGATTTCCTGTACCATATTGTATCCAAAATTCTATGGGTCCAAGTTTTCCTCTATTATATGCACAATATTCATTTGCAAAGTGTCCATCGAATCTCAAGAACTTTCCCAACTCAAGCAGTAAAGCCATGCGATCCTCCCGATCATAACATCTACCTATAAATGTGTTCCAATTTTGCATCACCTCTACATCTGAATATGGTTTCTTGTGAAAACATTTGGGGTTGAGTAGGAACGCAATCGAATGGAGAGGACTATGAAGCATTTTCCACCTTATAAGGCTAAGATCCCACACCTCATCTGGGTGTCCCTATCAATCCTAGTATTTTTATCTTCCATTAAGACATGAAGCTTCTCTCTCTTTTGACCCATACTCTCAAATGCATCCCTTACGAATGGGAAATCAACATCAAACATGCGAAGGGTGGAAACAATAAGTGTGATGAGGGTAACAATATCCTCCACTCTCCTCCAAAAATCCTTTAAAGAAGATCCAATAATAATTTCCTCAACTCGTAGACCATATCCAACATGAGAACCCTTCCACCTCAGCCAATCCATTGAAACCACCATTTCCCTCAAATATTGATGCACTTCGACAAGGCGTTGTTACATAATGAATACCGATGCGAATCTAGTCTCGGCACATTGAAGAAGTTGGAGGTTGGAATGTTTTCTATAATTTTCTATGGATGTTGCATGATTAATAATAAAAATCTGTAACATCTTTTCTTTAGTTATAGATTTTCCAATCCATGTAATGTTGTTGATATCTTTAAGTAGGAGGTTGATGCAATGTACATAACGAGTCCAAAAAATTGTTGGATATTCATCCTCAATTAAACCCCCAACAAGCACAATGTTTGAGGCAATATCAGTAACAATATGAACCACATATTCTCTTCCAAACTCTTATATTGCTTCTTTGAAGAGACCCATAAAAAATGGGCCATCTTTTTTTTTCCCTGTAGTATCATGGAATTTTAAGTACATAATCCCGTTTAGGCTAGAAACCAAAATATTGATAAGAGGACGATGATTGACATCTTTCCAACCATAGAAACAATGGATACCTCATATTATTTACAACCATCTTTAGTGTCATGAAGTCTAGCTTCAATCCGAGACCTCTCTTCAGATAACACTATTATCCCCATCTTTTCATAATTGGGTGGTTTGTAACCTTTAGGGGCTATGTTAACCAGATATCTGACCATGCCCTTCAAATAAGGAGACCTACAAACGTTAAAATCTATTCCATTTGCAAAAAAAAACTCCCAACAGATGCATCAATATTTCCTCTCCCTTTTACATCCCATAGGTTGTTAATATGGAAAGTAGAATCATGAATTTGAGATGAAGTTTGTGGACCACCTGGCATTGCTCTAGCAGTTGAATTGTTGGTTTGAATTGAACCTTCAACAAACTATTTCAACTTTTCTAGTTCATTAAATTATTTTTGCATTGAAGCTTTCTCTGTACTAGGCACACTGATGCATACATTGATTTGTTCATTTTTCCCCATTCCAAGCAAATTCCACCCAAATCTTGATACACTCCCTGAATTTTTCATCTTACAGTAATGGAAAAACCAAACCTGTGAACCAGCTGTGTCGCTTGTTCCTCCACTATATGATTGAGTGCATTTGACTGATACCCTTGGCCTAGCTTCAAAATCCTTCTTTGCACGGTTGTATTCCTTGTTTTAGGGGGGGTTTGACACTGATTTGGGGGGTTTCTATTCGGAAAGGGGTGCTCTGTTTTGTGTAGTTAATGAAATTCCTTCCATTGCATTGGGAAAATAATAGAAGAAATATGAAGTAATACTCTACCGAAAAAAACAGGGACATCTATTAGAAATGAACATGAAAGTTTGGAAACGAAATTAAAGAAAAAATTGAACATGAGAGAAACATGTATTTTCTTTAATTAAGAAAATACAATTTATGCTCGCACAAATATGCAAAAACAAATAAAAAATCCATTTTTATTCATTTAAATGAGTGTTGGCCCTAGGAGAAGATAGGAAGAATTTAGTTAGAATTCTTCCCAGAATGTGAAGAGTTCGGTCGCATGACAGAGGAAGATATAAGACAAAAGAAGTAGTGGGAGAAGGAAAGTTGTGATAGAAGAAACCTCGAAGGAAGATGCCCATGACAGAAAGGAAAGATGCGATGAGAGAAATTGTGGCAGAGGGAACCACAATAGACGACATGTAGTAGCTAGAAAGGACAGCTCAAGAGGTCATGGGTAAGAATTTGGCTAGAGTCAACTGTGTTTTAGGGAATAAATAATCTTTGTATTTTGGGCCACTAGTGCCTACTAGCGGTTGTAACATGAATGTATAAGAATAAGAATGATATCTTGTCGGCTAACAGAATGAAGTCGGTTGATAATGACATGTAAAGAGTCTATAAAAGGAAGAACCTAAGTTGTATGTGGGTAACTTCCCAGTCTATTTGTTCCTAATGAGTCATTTGACTCTATTACTTCCTAGTTAGTTTGTGTTTTTTGGAAGATTCAAAGAGTCGAAGTGAAGAGTGAATCAATCTAGGTTGTGTGCAGATCGATAGTAGAGTCGAAGAGAAGAGTGATTTTATCCAGGAGGTGTGCAGATCAATAGTAAGGTGAAGGAGAGAAAACTTTAGAGATCTACAACCAGAGAGCATGAGAGGAGATGGAAGTATGTATAGAGTGTAGAAAAATATTTAGAACAAATTATGTTGTTGAGTGTGTAGACAGAAGGTGCATATATTTCTCATGCCAGATGAAGAGCACCTTTGTGGTTTTTCTCGGATGTGTTTCCACGTTAAATACTTTTTCAATGTTTATTTGATGAATGTATTTCTGTATCATGAATTTATGTTATGAATGCATGTTTATTTATTTGCTTATAAATAGTTCTTGTATGCATTTGCCGCACTATTTCTAGTTGGAATAGCTAATAATGCATTATATTGACTATTGTAATATTAATCGACTGATAAATAGAGTAATATCTTGAATGTACATAATAAATATAATTAAGACACCCATCGGCTTCGGTCAAGTGAGTTGGTACGGTACTGTGAGAGGAGAAATCCCCACCCAACTGCAAAAACTTGGTTCTAATAGATACCCATAAGATATATCTCGACTGAGATTGCATTTGCATCACAAGTGTTGTCAACTCAGCCTTGCTCCATCAGGCCGATAGATTGGGATTTGTTGTCGTACAAAGAAGGTCTAAACCTGGGTCGAAGGGACAAACACCAACAAATGGTTTCATTGCTGGGACCGTGAATCATTGTGGTGAGGGATATGTTTTGGAATTCGAAGAAGCCAAAAATTCAAAAGTGGGTGGATTCTAAGGAATTAGAGTTTGCACAAGAAGAAAGTGGAGGATCGTGGTTGAATCCGACAAAGTGGTTGGAGCGATACCTCTATATGGATATCTTGAAATTTTATTTTGCGAGTTTCCTATTTTTTTGTATGAGTGGTTGTTGAAGTTAGAGACCCAGCCAAAAAACTTCCAAGGGGGAGAACTGACAGAGTGGAATCCTCATCTAATTCAACGAATGAAGAGTATTAGCAACCCCATGTCGAGGGCTCTTGATTTTTGGGTAGATAGTATTTTGCAAGGATACATTGCTGAGTTTGTTGTCGACACAATAACATCATATAGTGAAGCGGAATGAAATTTATTTCGAGGACCATGAGGAAGATACTTAACATATTTAATAACTTGGATAAATATGCTTGTATGTGAAAACTGAATCCTCATAATAGATTCCGATGAATAAGGAACTATATATAAAGACTTGGGCTATGTCGTAGAAAAAGTGCTCAAAATGTGGTCAATTCTCAAAGGATATCCATGATTGATGGATTCTCATGGTACAATAAGATTGATGTGCATCAAGATGATAGAGAAAAAAACAACCTTTACTACTCCTTGGGCAACATTCATGCATGATAAAATGACATTCGGTCTCATGAATGCAGGTGCAACCTTTTAGAGGGATATGGATATAGATTTTTTCAGAGAAAAGAAAAATTTTGTGGTAATTTATTTATATGATATCACAGTTTTTTCTAATTCTGATAAAGCACATCTTAAACACCATAAGCAAACATTCCTTAAATGCAAAAAAAATGGATTGTCTTTGAATCCTTAAAAATCACTTTTTTATGCAAGAAGGAAAGCTTTTGGTTCATATAGTTTCAGCTGATGGAATTAAGATAGATCATGAATGGGTCCAAGCCATTTTAAATATTAGTATTCCTAGAAGTAAGAAGGACGTTCAGTCTTTTGTTAAAAAGATTATTTTTTTAATATGGTTCATTCCAAATTTTGTGGAGATTATTAAGAAAATAATAGTCATGTTGATAAAAGATCAAGATGTTAAATGGACAGCTGAAGCTAGATCATCATTCAAAAAGATAAAGAAATCTCTCATTGAAGACCCTATGCTGATAAGTCCATATTTCTCAAAGGAATTGTTTTCCTTCTCTTTTTCTTCTAAAGATACTATAGTAGTAGTCCTTTTACATAAAAAATCAGAAGGATTATATCATCCAATTTCTTTTTTCGGTAAAACCTTGAGATATTCTGAACTTAAGTACAACATATTGGAGAAACATGCTCACACATTAGTCAAAGCTTTGAAATTTTTCATAATTTATATTTTAAAGTCTAATATCATAGCTTATGTACCTAATGCTACAGTCAAGGAAATTTTAGTGCACCTTGTCAATGAAGGGAAAAGAGGGTGTTGGATAGCTAAGATAATGGAGTATGATGTTGAAATCAATCCCAATAAATTAATGAAAGGATAGTGTTTGGCCAGGATTATTGCAGATTCAAATTCTGAAGCATTAGGACTTCATTTGGTAACAAATCAGTAAGTGGAAGATGAATTGCAGACATAACAAACTAAACATTACATTTATGATAGATATGTCGAGTCTTCCTGGTTTGTTGACATCGTTTATTTTCTATTGAATATTCAGTGTCCCTCTCATTTAAATAATAAAGAATGCAGTTCATTAAATCTCAAAACTACAAAATATTGTTTGATGGATCAAGCTTTATATTAGAAGGATCTTGGAGGGTTGCTTCTTAGATGTTTGGATAAGTATGAAATTAATTTGGTTACTACTGAATTGCATCAAGGTGGATGCAGAGGTCATAAATATTGTAAGGATACAACATCTAAAATCCTTAGAGAAGGCTATTACTGGCCTACCTTGTTTCCAGATGTCTATGCCTTAGTTAAATCCTGCATGTAGTGTTAAAAAATTGATGGTAAACAAAAGATTCAATATTTTCCTTTAAAACCCATTGTAATTAATGCTCCAGTTTAGCAACAAGGGTTAGTGTTCATAGGATAAATTAACCCCCCTTATAATGGGAAACATAAGTGAATCATAACAACCACTGATTTCTTCACCAAGTGGGTAGGGACAATTTCCACTAGAAACACAAAATGATAAAGTCATTATTAATTTCCTTCAAGAAAATATTTTGAGTAGATTTGGTTTTTGAAGGAAATTAGAGACTGATAATGCTAAGGATTTTAAATATAAAGATCTAGTTAATTTCTATGAAATCAATGGCATCATACTTAATCATTCTACACCCTATTATCCTCAGGGGAATGGGTTGGCAGAATCCACAAATAAGAATATCATCAATAGTATCAAGAAGATGTTATTTCAGAAAAAAGAGATTTTGGGATACCATGCTAAAATATGCTCTTTGGGTAGATTGGGTGACTACTAAGAAGACTATCGGTACATCTCATTTTAATATTGTTTATGGTACTGACGTGGTGTTTCCTATCCAGCTAGGTCTTCCAATAATGAGGTTAAGACAAGATAGTCAGAAAGAACCTAATGAAATTCAAGGCAGGATTTTTTCGATTAATTGAATTGCAATAGGAAAGGGAAGAATTAGTAGAAAAGGCACATGCATACATAAATATGGTAAAGGAAAGGTTTGACAGAAGAGTTAAAGAATATACTTTCCTTCTTGGAGATATGGCTCTTAGGTGGGATGCACGCAAGAGTAAAAAAGGAAAACAGGTTAAATTTGACAATATGTGGTTGGGACCTTTCAAATTTTCAAAAATTCTTGGAAATAATAATTTTATACTGCAAAATCAGGAAGGTAAGGAGCTTTCTGGCCCATTCAATGGGTGTTTCCTAAAAAATTTCTATACTTACTAGAATATGGTTTTCTTCATTCATTGTATATATTGGTGAATTTTGTTTTTTTTTCAAATAAGACTCCATCCCAATGACTTGTATAGAATTGTAGTTTCATTTACATTTTTAGCAAGAATAAAATTTAATTCCAGGATGCACTAGTCTACGTCTTCTTGAGCCTCACAAGTAGGACTCCATCTCCCATCCGGAGGCAGATGTTACTTGTTTTTCCTTTTCTTTTTAGTTTACTTTCTATTTAAAGGTTAGCCATAGTATTTAAACCCTTTTTATTCTAGCCATGTTTATTTTCTTATATACAAAATGCATTTTTTTACTTAATAAATTAAAACTTGGGTTATATTTATTAAATCTTCCTTTAAAGTCCAAATGCATGATTTTATATCATTACTTACCCGTCTTATAAAGATTTATCAATGTTTTTCTACTTTGTGTGATTTGACATATTCTAGTAGCATAATCAATGGATCCTATACAGACTTGTGTTGTCAGAGTGGTGATAATGAAAATTAGTGTTTTGATTCCTCCCAAGATCATAGATGGTTTTTAATGAAATAATTTTCCCAGGATTTGAATAAGAAAAGATGGTACCTCTGTCAAGTTCATGATTAAATTCATATGCATTGGAATCAAAAGATCAATAGTATATTTTCCCTAGTTTTACGATTTTGCTAGCTTTGAACGATTGGGACATCAGTACATCATATTGGTTTGAGTTCAGTCAATAAAATTGAAACTTAGCAGGTGTTCATCAATTGATAACATGAATAATAGTGGTAAACTATTTAGTTTTGACCCGGTCAATATGAAGTGGGAAAAGGAGATGCTCGAATGTGCTAAGTGTTTCAAGGATGCAGTTTGGTACTCCTTATTCAAGAGAATTATAGGTTATAATATTGAAGTCACCCGTTCATTTGCTCAAAATTTCATAGGCTCATCCATATATTTCCAGAAATTGGCATTCTAATTGTCTTAGGGATTAATCACAAAGGTAAAAATATTACCTATTGAAGGGGATCGTTGGTTTAAAAACCATCCATTTGAGGTGGATTTAAGTATATATTTGCTACCACAGTTCAAATATTTAGATTAGAGCAAGGGTATACATCTGAACAATCTGAAGCAAGACTGGAGAGATAATTTAGGGATAATACAACATTATATTACTTACAAAGGCATATTTTCCACTATTCACAAGTATCATTTAAGGTTCCTCTTGCATATAAGTGGGATATCCAAATTGAGCTTACCCTATTACCTATTAACAAGTATTATTGAAATGTATACTAGGATTAAGAATCATATGGAACATACAGACCAATCAATATTTCATTACAGTTTAGTTAAATTGGTGTTAGTAACTGAACCTAAAAATAAGAGTTGTTCCTAGCAACACTTCTTGATTTGGTCAGGTTTTGCACCAAAAGAGTCTGAGGTTCAAGGTGATCAGGAAAATCATATGAGAAAAGAATGCATAGAGACTTCTGTTAGTAGAGAGAAGACCCTTCATACGAGACGTAAGATTCAAGGAGAACACAATAATTTCAAAAGGTAGAGGAGAAATGTAGATCAAAAACCCAATTCAATAGAAAATGGGTTCAATGCAAAGCATGAGCCAGTCCAAGAGAGAATTCAATAAAACCTACATGAATAAGAGTTGCTTGTGTCACGAGACGAAGTTACATATGCTCCAAATACTCCCAATGGCATGAAAGCAAGGGTGATAGAAACAAGAATGAATGAAGGGCCTCCTTCCAATATTGAAGCTTCAAATACTTTTCTTTCAAAGCGTAAAACTGTTAAATGGAGACCTAAAACCATAACTAAAAATAAGTTGAGAATGAACATGAAAGCAGTTTTAGATCCTAAATTTAGAAGGGATGAAGTAACACCTATTGAAGACTCTTCAATTGAATGTGCAGAAAAATTTAACTCAAATTGTTGAAGACACTGAAAGAAGCATAAAATATATTCTAGAGATAATTGAAAGAAAGTATGAGGCTAAAGATTAAAAAAAATGGTACAGAATTTTGATATTGGTATGAGCTCAAAGTATATCAATCTAGAAACCCAATAAGAAGAGGCTAATATACATAAGATAGAAGAGTTATTCACAACTGAAGAAGATTGTATAAATCAGGAACATGTTAAGTTTATTCCTAGTTCAGATGAAGAAGACCCTTTACATCAATCACCAATGGAAGAAGTATCATGCATTAAAGTTATTAAGAATTCATTGCAACATTACAAGTTCCATAAGAGTACCTAAATTATTCTAATGATAAAATAATGCAGATTAATAGAAGGTCGAGAGAATACTTAGAAGAAATTAATGGTCATTATCAGGAGTTGATAATAGCTTCAAAGGAAGCTATGCGAATAAAAATGAATGTTCAACAACAAAATGAAAAGTTGATAAAGAAAAATAAGGATATTGTAGAAAAAATCCAAGTGATGGAAACATAGCAGATTTGATTACAAAAGAGATCCAAGGCGTTGGATGGATTGACCCTTTTAGAAGAATAATCTCATCAAAATTAGTTTAATATATACTTTAATCTCTCATCATACACTATTCAATCAACAAATCCATGTAACTAAGATGGACATGTGGCATAAACTATGATAGTTGGCATATAGTCGAATATTTTTCTTTGTTATATTTAGAATGTAGTTACTTTGTAAATATTTTTAGTTATTTTTTAACATATTCAATCCAACATATTAGGATGTGGAAACTATTTTGTATCATTATAAAAAGGAAAAGAAGTACATTAGCAGGGATTGTTGTTGTTAGTCTTTAGAAAATGGGTTATGAGTTATGAAAGCTTGTTTTGCACAACTCATGTATTGATTATATGTAAGATCATTGGAGACTATACTTTGGAATGATATACATATATATAAGCCATATTTAATCATTATCATAATGAATGATTTTAATATGTTTGATTACTCTACTTATGTTTTCATTTTCTAATAAAGGTTTTATTTTGAAATTCTCTTAAATGGATGAACTTCACTACTTTTCATGGCCAAAATGTTTTTATGTTTACGATATTTTTAATATGATATTTATTATTTATCTATCCATTATTAGATATTTAAAATTGATTTATGCTTATGGTTTATTTCATGTTCATACAAAATCCAAACTTGTTTGCTTATTCATCATGCCATGTTGTTGCCATTGTTTTCCTTTGTATTTCATTACCCTAAAAATTATTCTTTCTTTATGATATATAAAATACAACCACCTTCAAATATTATTTATCTATGATTTCTGGAATTTGTAGTTTCATAATCTAAGCACAAAATCCAGTGCAAACGCCACCATCACATACTTCCTAGAAGAGAATTTCACATTTTGACCCTTCCATTTTGTCCCCGCTTCCATTAAATGTGCACAACCTCTTCTCATTGTATGTGAACCCATGGTTCTCAAATCACCTCCAGAACACTATGCCGAAGAGGCTAGGAATATGCAATCACCCTTGAGAACATCTACACTTGTTGCATTCCCCATTCACAAAATAAACAATGTTTTGTCAACCACATTCTTCCCAAAACATTAATAATCCTGTAATTCCATTACTAGTTCTAGTGATAAGCCCATCTATGTTCTCCTATTAACTATCTATAGGGGCCTAATACATCAATCATTACACCTTTTGATTCCATATCCCACGGTGTTATCAATGTTCCCTCTCAAATAAGATCACATCTTAATATTGGCAAGATTTTTATGTAACCTAATTCGATGTTTGCAAATCATGCCCCATACAAGATATTGTCAAACAATTTATGTAAGAAATGCCTCCCATAGATATCATACCACCTAATAGATCCAATACACTATTTCATATCCTCTTTTCTGGGTACCCTTTATTAAACCACATTATTTTCTAACTTTGGTCCAACATTTGTATTATTGGACAACATCATTTCCCTCAGTGTTCACATTATGATATTGGGGAAACACCATTTCATATCCTAGTCCCATAAGACATCATCTATGAAAAAATAAATCCCAACATCATGTTTCCACTTGTGTCACTAAACATCATCCAAACAAATGCCACATGTCCTAATTAGAATGATCAACCAAATAGCTTTAATTCTTCATGTGGGAAATCTCATCCAGGTTCCGTCTCTTTGGTTACTCACTCATATAGGTGGTATGGAATCCTTCAACAATACCTTCCTTGGGAATTCATGATCCCTTAACCTCATTCAGGAGTGCCTTCCTTGGTATCTCTTATTCCCTATCCTCCATCAAGAGTGCCTTCTTTGGGAACTCATGTTTTTGTATCCTTCTTCAAGAGTACCTTCCTTGGGAACACTTGTTCCCTATTATCCTTTAGGATTTCCTTCCTTAGGAACTCTTATACCCTATCTTCTTTTTGGGACTTCCTTCTTGGGGAAATATATTTCCCTAGATTTCTTATGGAATGAGTTCCATGGAAACAATTTATTCTCTTCCTTCCTTCTAGATTGTCACCATTAACTATTCATATGGGACCATATGTTAAATGGAATTTTTTAATGCATATATTTAGAACTAATCACCTCTGGGAGAGTTTTCTTATTTAATTAAATGAACTTATATTTCATGTGAACCTGTTAATACTATCTCTATATTTAATTATAAAAAATAAAAAAAATATTATTACATTAAAGTTTTTATACAAAAATTATTAATATATAAATAATTATACACTAACAATTTTATTTAATTAAATAACTATATAAAAAAAATTATTATAAAATCAATTTTTTTTATTAAAAAATTATTAATATACTATAAGTATACACTAAAAAAAATTTATTATTTTTTCACACTAGCATCATTCAATTACAAGTAGTTTCTTTTTGAAATTATAACTTTCATGAAAGATGTTACTAAAGAAATAAATACATAAACAATAAAAATTAATAATTTTTATAATAAAAAATAATGGAAATGGTAGTAGTTGTAAACATCTTAGTTGTTTTGCAATTTGTTAATTTTAAGTTTAGTTTGCTTAAAAGTTTCAAAATTTTATCATTATGTATGATGTTTTTGTTTAAAATCTTTTTTAACTTTATTTTCCAAATATTTATTAAGAAAAACAAAAGTAACTTGGTCATAAACAAATTGAGAGTGGTAGCAAATATTTTTTTTACTCTTCTCATTCTTGCTAAGTAAATCTTTTTTTTAACCAATCTTGCATCAACAACCAAGTTTGAATTTTTCTATTAAGCCAGCATATTCAACCTTCCATTTCATTAGTTATTATGTTTCTTTATAACTTTTAGGTTCAAAATAATGATGAATGTTAGCAAGTAAAGTATAATTACATATATATACTTCTATTCGCAATAACTCTTCTTTGTTTTCATGATTCATGATCGAACGCTATTAAATGTCTAATAAAACCATTTGGGACATCTCTGGAATTCTTTAGTTTGCAAATTAAAATTCACATCATGTTGATTTTAACTAACTTCAACGTTCATATCATTTTGAATTGGATGGATTTAAATAACAAAATAGGTCTAACCCTCCTCATGTTTGATAAGACTATTCAAAGAATTGGATTCCAACAATATCACAACAATTTGAAAACAAATCATATTTTCAATTTACGGTTTGAATTACCTAGAAAAAAGATGGCATGTACCTCATCAATCATCATATCTGAACTAAAAACCAAATTGTTAGTTTCAATATGAACAAATATATAGGATTTATAATGTTCACAACCTACTATACCTTCTAAAAACTGAAATGTTTCATTTTTAATCCAACTTACCAGGATTCTCATCAAGAATCCATACATTTGTAGCTAAACCAAAGACCTTGAGATCAATTGAAGTTTCTTACCAAACCAAGTTTTTCCTAAGATGGAATATTTATGTTCCCACTTAATAGAAAACCAAACTTCTTCCATAAAAAACTCTCTATATTTGAGGTTTCATGCATATTTTGAAGCTCCTACTAGATGATGAATGCATCATCCCTAGTTTGAACCTCAAGGAGCATCTCATTAATGATGGAAATATTAATGGGCATGATATATTCTCTATTCATTGAATCATAATTGTTGGTTGTAGATCCTAACCTTCCTGATTCAGAGATGTTATTTCAGCCGTGTTTGGATCCGAGCACCATACGGGGGGGTGTCGGGGGGAAGTGTTGTGGGGGATTCCACACCACAACTATATTCGTTTGGGGGGTCTATGGGGCAAGCTCCCGCATAGAAAAAAGTTAGGAAAAAATGTCTTATAAAATGTTGTAATTTCATATTCATGACTTGGTCAATAATGGGTGATTTACAGGCCCGTGGTTTTGGGTAGCCTATAGTATTTTCCCATGGTATTCCCTTTATAAAATGAAGGAATTGTAATACAATTGTGTATTGTATTGTAGCATTGTAAAAAAATCTTTGTGATTGTGTGAGAGATATTGTGAGAGAGTGAATAAAAAGTGCAACAGTGTTGTTGCAGGTTGTATCCCTTCATTTTGTTGGATGGTATTATAATAAAGGACTAAAAATTTGTGTGTGGATGTAACCCGTATTGGGTGAACCATGTTATATATGTGCCTTTCTTGTAATGTGTTTTAATATTTGCATCTAGGTTATTGTTTCTTTTCATTTCTCTGTGATCCAGTTTTTCTAACAATAATTTTCTTGTCTTCATCAATTTCAATCTAGGTTTCTTTTCTCAATACTAATATGTCCAAACACATATACTCAAACATTGAAAGCACAATTGACTCCATGTGTTAAAGTTTTCCATATTAAATTTTTTACTACCCTTAAGCATAATATTAGACAAAGTAACCATATAACTTTCCACTCTTTTCATCTATCTTATCTTTAATTGAAATGTATAAAAACCAATTCGTAGAGAAAAAAGAAAAGAATAGGATAAACATTAATCATAAATCATATTCAAATTTTGATGCAGCAATACAACAATCAGATCCATATTTAGAGGGATTGAGGTGCATGTGCATAAGTGTGACAATTTTAAAGGCTATGTTTAGTAGGTGTGGCTAGTGGATTATGATATCTATGCAATTTCTTTGATTTATCACCAAACATGTACTCAAAATTGATAGAAAAAAACATAAGGAATTGGAGTTATTCAATCCCTAGGATACATAGGGCACCTTCATTGCATATTAATATGAATACCTACCCTATTATTTGCACGATGGGGGGCATCGCTCAATGAATTTATGACATAGAGCAATCATTCACAGGATATTAAAGAATATCCCTAATTTCACTAAGTAAAGGAAAATTATTCCTAAACTTGTATTGTTGAATACCCCTCCCAATATACTTTTCCAATTAAGAAAACCCCTAGATTCACCATAAATTGTAGGTATCCATTTTTATCAACCCATTTTCAATACCTGCTTTATATCATTTATAAATTTGTAACAACTAGGGCCCCAACACATCTTTGTATAATAAAATATGATGCTCAGTAAAATAATATTATAATGTTAATAATGACACGGGAGCTAGACTAGAGGTAGATAATTTTGTTGATGACTTTGGATCACTAAGTGCATCAGAGTAGTGGTTCTCTAGCTGAGTGCATGTACAAATAGAGAAGGTTGAGTCGATCCAGGATATGTGCAGATCACTAAGTAGCAGTAGAGTAGCGAGATAAAGATAGAAAGGATCATAGAGCATGAGAGGGAGTAGAAGTGTATAGAGATACAAGAGAATATCTTGAACAAAGTTTGTAGATTTATGTACATACAAAGGTGCATCTATTTCCTCATGCCAATGCCTTATGAAGAGCACCTTGTGGTTTTTTCCCCGATGGGTTTCCACGTTACATGCTATGTATATGTGTGAATGTCGAGTAACTTAGACAAGTGCATATTTACTATGTTAATGATTGATTGGTTATGTTTCTTTTACGGGATAATTGTATCAATGATGTACTTCAGTAATGAATATGTCCATGTCTATTCATTGTGGAATTGTGTAAGACTGCACAAATAAGGGTGAATAATACTTTAGTGTTGATATATAAAGTGCAAACAACCAACCCAACTTCCCGGTATTCGTTGGAAACCTTGGTGTAGAGCCAAGGACTTAAAACACCCTCCCGCACAAACTGTGGAAACATGGTTCTGGCAGTTATCCATAGAACTGAGATATCTCGAGTGAGAGGGCATCTGTGTCATAGGTGCTGTCGATCGGACTCTTCTTCCTTGGGCCGATATTTTGGGCTTTGTTGTTAAATTATTGTAGCTTCTGATGATACTCTATTGTAATTTTGATGTATTCTCCTTTGTAGATATTATTCATCCATTCAGAGATGTCTTTGATGTAATTGGTCATGTAAAAGTCATGAGGTACACCCTCTGTTGTAAGTTAGGGAAACAGTACCCACATAAGTATTATATAAAATATATTTTGAGTCTCCCAAGGTAGGTTAGCCCTAATTAGGGAACATGGTCGACCTAGTTAGTTAGTTGAAGTACTCACGTAATGAATATAAATAGGTGAGGCACCTCTCTCATTTATAGATATCTTACACTCAAGTATTGCACTGGAGAGAGAGAGAGAGAGAGAAAGAGTCTATTGTGGAAGATGAGAAACTATTCTTGTTTCTGGGGTTTTACATTGTCTTGGTTGAATTCTATAGAGAGGAATTTTTGCGGGGTACTCTCCCTTGTGGTTTCCCCGAGGAAAATATTTTTGTTCTCTTGTGTTGCTGCATGCCAATGATTCTTTGCTTATGGTTATGATGTTATCATGCTAAATGTTTTAGATCTTGTATAATATCTAAAGAATATAACATGGTATTAGATCTAACCTGAAATAATTCTTTGTGCAATCGAAAAAATGCTACAACTATAGCTATTGAAGATTAGGGTTTCAAGCTTGAAACCCTAAAAGACCAAAACTAGTAATTTTGGGACTTTCGCCATATCTCGATATTGGAGAATTATCAAGAGCCAAAAAAAATTACAAGTATAAGATAAATTCCTAATGTACCCTGTGTAAAATTCTCATCCTTAGTTTCGCTATAATTTAGGAGATATGATTCCTCCAACAAGGGTTCCAACCTCTCCTAGATTTCAACCTTAAACAGGTGACCTAGGGAGAATCGCATATATTGGGATAGGAAGGTCCAAATGATATTTTGTACGATTTTATAAAAAGGGCATGGACTTTGGTTTTTGTGTTAAAAATTTCACACCTTGAAGGTGAATGAGTGACACATGATAGTCCATACAATTTCACTCTGATGAATAGTTTTGAAATAAGCCACCTTGGTAAAATTACCATAAGTATCAATTGGTGAAACCAATTCTTCTATAACCTACAATCATGGAAAAATGACAGGAAAGGCTACCTCACTACAAAGTTTCATACACAAAGGAGCAACACTTTCAAAGATATTGCAAAAACAATATCAGTCATTTCTCCAAAAGAAACCAAAAAAAACTAGGGATTCCTGTCCCGGGAACTTCCATCCACCAATCAGTTGAAGAAGGAGGAATATCAAATTCTCCCTAGGAAGCTGCATCTCTCTATGTAATAATTTTCTCATTCTATGAACTTTCCTTTTTTGACCTAACAGTGCTGCCAGAGAAAACTAGGGCATTAAATATTTTGTAGTTATGTCCACAAGTTTGGGAAAATAAGTATACAACTCAGCTTGCCTTGAGGAAGTACATCTTTCTATCCAATTAGATATGAAATATACCTAATTTGAAAAAATTAGGTTTTCTCTATCAAACCCTAGATCCACCAGAAGTAGACTTTCAAAATATCCTTCAAGCAAACATCAAGTTAAAGCATTCTCACTGGTAAGTTTCATCCTCTCTATTTCCATTTGAGGTTCTCATTTTTATCATAAGAAAAAAAAGCACCAAGCTTGAGGACAAACTTGAAAGAGTAAAAAACCTCTAAACAAGTAATTATAGAGTGCTTACCATACTTGAAGAAGCATTCCATGAATAACTATGTCAAATAAGAAGCTATGATCTAGATGAAGATGAAGAATAAGCCAAGAAGGACCTAGTCAAAACAAAAATGAGTATTTCCGCTTCTATTGGATCTCACATGTATCATCCTTGAAGACTCCCGAGGATATGTTCGATGCAATGAACAGTATGTACGAAGATGACCTTGGAAACTCAACTAAAATAATGTGAAGAAAACATTTAATGATTACTTCACAAGAAGACCTCATCTCAAGGAGAAATTAGAAGCCGTTGAAGACAATGACAAAGAAGTAGAAGCATAAATTACAACTTTGAATGGTCTTCCAAATTCAGTAGAGAGAGTTGTCCTAGTAGGAAAATCACATATGAAGAAATGTATGATTGATTGAATAAGAGATGACAATCGATCCCTAACAAATCATACCGAGAAGAAGAAGGAAGAACATTCTTGCCAAGAATAGAAGGACATCTCACAACTCAATAGTTCAGTTGTGATGAGAAAGGACACCTTGCGAAAGGATGTACCAAGAAGGAAGAATGGAAGGATGATGTGATCTTAGAAGTACCAATCAATCATACATAATGATTTATGGATATGAGTTCGAAACATGAAGGGAAGTTTTGTAAAGTCTTCCAAGTAAATCTACAAAACTAAGTATATCGTTGATCAAAGTATCAAAAGATATGAAGCAAGGTTTGTGGGTTCTATCAAAAGAGAGATTCGATTTTGGAAAGACATTGCTCTAGGTGCTAGACACACCTATTCAATAATGGATATTACACTAGATAATTGGTGTAATCAAAGTAAAAGAACATATCAAGAAAACTATATAGTTTGAGACTCTCTACAGAGAACCACCTATATACAAAAGTATTTGTACAAGCTCAGTAGGCACCCATGGGATAGCACATACAGTCACATGAGAAACTCGAGGATCAACTAGAGTGATGGAGATCCCAACCTTTAATACAAGGTTGAAGATAGAATCCTATAAAGGAAAAGAGAAAACTTGCAACAAAGTTCAATATGAATGATCCTGATATCTACTGACATAGATGGATAGAAACAAGACTAACAACAGAGGAGACTACCTTCCACCCCAATGTCCTAATATAGATGCAGAGGGAGGATAGTGCTCCACCTAAGAGGGAATGGATATGGTAGATCTCAAAGTCTGATTATATTGACATTATTATTGAGATTAGAAGCATGATGAAATCCAGAAGACATTTTACCTATCCAGGTAAAATATGCATAGAAAATGGTGTGGTACCTAAAGGGTACTACAAAGGTATGATGACTTTGATTAAGTTGGTAGTACTATGTACTCCAACATATTGTAGAAAGAAAAGTATTTCTCTAAATGAAACCAAGGATGAATATATTGTAGCTAAGAAGAAAGAAAGTAAATATTCCTCAAGTAATGAGGAATATGATCCAGAAGAATTATATCGATGAAGATGAACGTTATACTCTTATCCATTTCATCATTGGATAAAAGGAGATGCAGTGGTAGGACACATAGACACAGTTCCATGTGATCTATGGTGTAAGAAAAAATTCTCAGTATTTTCAATCATGAGCAAGATAGGAATGGGTCCTCAGAATCATACGATGAAGTTGAACACATTTGGGAGAGACTCCAATCATTCAAGAAGATAGAAATAAAGACCGATTCTACCAAACAAACAAAGATAAGTATTTGAATAGTCATTTCCTATATATTTAGATGTTCAAATATTTCTACATTATATCTCTCTATATTTAGGAAATGTATAGTAGAATATTTGTATTTTACTACTAATATCTAGGTGGTGGGTAAGTGGCTTAGATGATTGTTGCATTCGCAGAAATAGTTGGATGAT
>LPNX010528143.1:32046-65255 GCA_001517045.1 Pseudotsuga menziesii
ATGCAATCACCTACAAGAGAAGAAATGGTGAAGTTATAGATGTACGATACAGTTGAAGTTGTACAGGAAGAGAATCTTAAAGAACAAGTTGATGAAGGGAGTTGTAAATCTAAAGTATGTTCCCACCAAGGAACAAGTAGCAGATGTATTGACTAAGCCTCTGCCTCATGTAAGGTTTGAATAATTTTGAGAAAATATTGGTGTAGTCCGAAAGGACCTCTCTTCAAAGAGGGAGTGACAGTAGATGTTGGATGCAGTGGTGAGTAGGTTAGTCTAGAGGAGGGTACGTCTGGATAGGCTTGTTTTTCCCAAAAGGGTTAGTAATCCAGACTAAACACTTGTAGATCCTAGGGATATTAGTGTGTCTGGATAGGCTTATTTGGCTCGAAAGGGTTAGAAATCCATAGAAGGATTTTTTGGTCCCCAAGAAGATCCATCTGTCTAACTAGGATTATTTGGCTCTAAAGAGTTAGTAAGTTAGAAAAAATGCCCAGATGGATATACCAGATAACTCACCATGATGCTTCTCCAAAGAAGATGAAGGGAAACATGTATCCTCAATATTTCTATACTATTTATTGTTGATGACTGCTGAGATGCTTGATGGTTGCTACAGTATTTCTCTACTGATTGATTGTTGATGACTATTGAGATGCTTGATGGTTGTCCCAATATTGCTATACTGTTAATTGCTGACGATTGTTGTTGATGTTTCATGATTGTTGCAGTATTGTTATATTGTTGTTTGTCAATGATTGTTGATGATGGTTGCTAAGATGTTTTGTTGATGGTTGAGTCGATTGTTTGGTATTGTTATACTAATGCTTACTGAGATGCTTGATGGAATGATTGATACGATATTGTTATACTGATTGTTTAGATGCATGCTTTCGTATTACTATACTGATTATTGTTGAGTTAGTTGCATTGTTTTTACACTGATGATTAATGATTGTTGAAGTTTTAGTGTTACTACACTGATAATTGTTGATTGGTGAAATAATTGCTAAGGCAATTTCAGTATTTCTATACTGATGTTGATAATGAGGTTGCTTCAGCATGTTGATGTTGATGATGTGGTTATGGTCCCAACACCTTGTGTTGATATTGTGGTGTCAGCACCCTATTCTAATAATATTGATATGGTTAAATTCACAACACAGTGTGTTGATGATGTTGATGTGGTTGTGGTCCCAACACCATGTGTTGTTGCTGATATGATTGTGGTCTCAGCACCCCGAGGTGTTAATGTTGATGTAGTTGAAGTCACAACACTTTGTTTTGATGATGATGATGTTTCAACATTTTTTATGTTGATGATGATGATGATGTTCCAGCATCTGTATTTTGGTAATGCAGATGATGATCTAGCATTACAGATGATCTGGTTTTTAGTACTAACATGCTAATGAAGTTGTTGATTGTTTCAGTATTTATATATTGTTGATGCAGATGATGATGTTTCAGTATTTCTACACTGAAGATACAGATGATGATGTTTCAGTATTCCCATACTGGAGATATAGATGATGTTTCAGTATTTACATACTGAAGATGCAGATGATGGTGATTCATTAATTATATACTGAAGATACATATGATGATGTTTTAGTATTCCCATACTGAATATGCAGATAATGATATTATTGATGCAGATGATGATGTTTCGGTATTTCTATACTGAAGATACAGATGATGATATTTCATTATTCCCATACTAAATATATAGATGATGTTTTAGTATTTGCATACTGAAGATGCAGATAATGGTGATTCTGTATAATTTCTATACCAAAGATACAGATGATGATGTTTCAGTATTCCCATACTGAAGATGCAGATGATTATACTTATGATGAAGATGATGATGCTTTCAATATTCACATATTGGAGATACATATGATGATAGTTCAGTATTCACATACTAAAGATGCAGATGATGATTCAACACTAATGTTGGAAAGTAGATGATTCGGAAGATGTTGATGTTAAAGACATCGGTTTAGTGTTTACACATTGATGCTGGGAAGTAGATGATTTAGAAGAAGATTCAGTATTCACTGTATTGATGTGACTAAAGATGATTCTGTATTCACATACTGATGTTACATAAGAAGTTCAGTATTCAGAAGATGATTCAGTATTCATATACTAACATGACAAAAGATGATTAACTATTTATATACTGATGCTATAGAAGATGATTCAGATGATTCAATATCCACATACTGATACTACATAATATTATTCAATGTTTATATACTGATAGAAGATGATTTATCACATACAGAAGATGATTCAGTATTTACATACTGAAATTGCGGAAGATTATCTAGCTGAGATCGATGATGGAGATGTATGATGATGTTCCAAATCTTCCTATGACATATAGAGATTCACTAGTCAGTTGTACAGTTGTAATGATGGTTTTTGTTGATGTAGAATACCTTCTTAATTAAGAGGGAGTGTTAAAGTATTGTAACTTTGGAAGATATTCTATTGTACTTTTGTTGTATTCTCCTTTGGAGATGTTATTCCTCCATTCGGAGATTTCCTTGATGTAATTGGTCATGTAAAATTCATGAGGTAAACCCTTCATTGTAAGTCGGGGAAATAGTACCCACATAAGTATTATATAAAATATATTTTGAGTCTCCCAAGGTATGTCATCCCTAATTAGGGAACCTGGCTGACCTAGTTAGTTAGTTGAAGCACTCACCTAATGAATATAAATAGGTGATCCACCACTCTCATTTATAGATATCTTACACTCAAGTGTTGCACTGGAGAGAGAGTGAGACAGAGAGAAAGAGTATATTGTTGAAGATGAGCAACTATTATTGTTGCTATGATTTTACACCGCCTTGGTCGAATTCTATACTGAGCAAGTTTTACGGGGTTTTATCCCTTATGGTTTCCCCAAGGAAAATATTTGTGTTCTCTTGTGTTGCTGCATTTTTCTTTGTTTCAATTATCCTTTGCTTATGGTTATGATTTTATGATGCTAAATGTTTTAGATCTTGTATAACCATTGAAAATATAACATTTTTTGCGCTGACCAAAAAGGGGGGCTGAACCTAGGTTGTAGGGGAAAGATACAACAAATGGTTCCGTTACTGGGACCTAAAGTGTTATGGTGAGGGATATGTTCTAGCATCCTACGAAACCGGAAATATAAGACTAGGTGGATTTCAAAGAGCTAGAGTTTGCACGAGAAGAGAGAAAAGAACACGGTGGAACCCAATGGACTGGTTGGGATGGTACATCTATTTAGACATTTAGGAGAGTTTCATTTCTGATTTCCCTATCGTTTTGTATGAGTGGTTGTATTAGTTGGAAACCCAAAAGATAATTTTCAAGGAGGAGAACCAATAGAGTGGACTTCGTTCTTGACTAAGTGGCTGAAAAGAATCAACAACCCTATATCAAGGGCTATAGACTTCTTGGCAGAAAGTGTCATAGAAGGATATATCATTGAGTTCATTGTTGATACAATAACCTCATACAGTGAGGCCAAGCAAAAAAAATTTCATGGACCACGCAATCGATATCTCTCATCTTTGAAGACGTAGATCAAAATTCTTATATGTGAAAAATGCATTCTACAAATGTTAGATTGAATAGAAAAGGGTGGATATGTCTCAGCAAAACCCTAGAGTGAGATTTTCTTGAGAGAAAGTGGGACTAAACTAGAACACCTCTTTTTGAGAAGCGAAAGAATATTCAGGTCTAAAAAAAGATGAAAAAATATGTTTGGATGAGGAAGTTGCAGCACAGAGCAAGAAGAAGAAGGCTACGAGTTTATGTCGTACTTAGACGAAGGCTCATGTGACGAGGAAGAGGATTATAATCCAATATTAGAAGGAGAGAAAGAGTCCAAGGAGTCGACTAAAGTTCCAGAACAAGAACGTGTACACAAGTCGCCTATGGTACCATAGGTAAGATCACTACACCAATATCCATGTATTTCTATAAATACGAGTAGTACTAATGATGTAAATAATGGATAAGGAAGTCTGACTAGTCCACATGTTGTTCCTACTGTACCAATAGTCAATACAGTATCGATTGATCGAATGGATGGAACTGACATTAAGCTACCAATATTCAATGGGAATGGGATGGAAGACCCCGAATAGCACTGGTTTCTTTTTGACGTCGTCTGGACTATATGACAGATCCATGATGAGAACATCAAGAAAGCACAATTGATCATGACTCTATGAGGTTTTGTGCTAAACTGGCTATGAAGTTTTCCATAGGAGTAGTGGGATTGGTCCTAAATACACTCAATGAGATTTGACTCGGGTTGATTGATGAATTTAAAAACCCAAAGTCTGAATCACAATGCATCACTGAGATTAAGGAGATCAAGTAGCTACTCACATAATGTGCTTGGGATTTTGATAAGAGATTTAAGACATTAATGGCCAAGGTGAGTTTCCAAATGTCGGATGTGCAACACAAGGAATGGTTCATTGCTTCCTTGTTGCCACACATTCGAATGTCGTTGATGCAACAGAAACTTGTGTTGCAGACAGAGGCTCTTGAGATCGCAATGAATTCAGAATCCTTGCCAATTGGAAACACTCAGCTGGGCATGATGCAAATTCAGTCACAACTAGCCAATCTTATGGTGTAGATCTAGGACATCAAAAGAAAAAAGGAAGTTCAGGAGGAACTATGGTGTACCAAGTGCATAACAAATGGGAACCATAAGGATAATTTCTCGACGCTAATGAATTATTTCGCAGCAGGTGCGCTGGACCCATTAAACACCTAAGGAATGCCTTAGTGCAGAGTATGCCAGACTAGAGGTCATAAGTCTGAAGAATGTTTGTACTTACACAAGATTGTAAGTGCACTTGCTAGTCTGTATTGTAAATTTTGTAGATCAATAGGTCATGATGAAAAGGATTGCAAAGCGCTTCAACTGCTCCAAGAGAAAATGATGCATACCTACCTAATGAATAATGGTGAACAAATGAAATTTGAATGAGCGCAGACCCAATATCAGCCTTTGAAGTTTCAACAATAAAAATATCCTGAACCATAATACTAGCCAAACCAGTATCCTCAACAACAACACTACCCTTTGCAAAGGGGGGTGGGAAATTTTGAGGTCGAGGACAACAACTAGGAGGAGGATTTAGTCGAGGAAGAGGCCATGTTGTATGTTATAATTATGGGAATCTGAGACACTTTTCCTAAGATTGTCAAAGTCATGAAAAAATTTCTACACATTGTAAAGCATTTGATCATACTATCAAACAATCTCCGCAACTTATTGCAAAATGGAAAGCTAGAACTATCATTAACCCCAACCCACTGCATAATATGAATCCAAACCCCAATCCAAATATGTAAATGATTTCTGTCGAACCAAGACAATCCAACTTTGTTGTAGTTACAAGACGAGGTGTTGCGACAGGAGTAGACAAAAATACACCACAAGGAAATCCGCAGGTGCGACCTGCGGCACAAAAGAAAGCTCCGCTAGATTTCCAACAGGAGAAGGAAGTCTTCTTGGAGGTGTGACAAGAATTTTTTGATACCAATCAACCGTTGACATCTAGAAAAGTGAGATCTATTCCTGAAATATTTGAAAAACTAATCAGACAGTCACCCGCTAAAAAGGTTCATAAGCTCAAGGAATTTTTCAAAAGTTGTTTAAAACTAATCCATGAAAAATATGTTGTCCCAGAGTTGACAGAACTCATAGAAGACAACACAAAAGATCTATGCCTTGATAGGAGAGTCAATCAAATCGTAAGGAAACGAAAGGCGAGATGAGAACTGCGAATGACTACGAAGATAGGATATTATGATATGGACTATATCATACTCAACTTGGGCTCATATGTGAATACATTCGAAATACATACATGGGAAAACATGAACAAGTTGCGACTGGACTTATCTCCTATTCAGTTAAGGCTTGCAAACCAATTGAAGGTGCTACCAATTGGTAGGATGTCCTACGTACCCGTGGACATCGAAGGCTTGAGAACATATGTGAACTTCGAGGTCACTAACATTCTTGATGACATAGACCCCTATCCTGTGCTATGAGGGATTGATTGAGCAATAAACAACCAAACTATCATAAACTTCAAGAAAAGGATCTTGTCTTTCGAAGATTCTGAAATAAGAGTGGTTGCACACATTAATCTCCTTGAAAGGAAGGGATATGTCAAGCCTATGCATAGTGGAGGGAAAGATAATTATCTCGACCAGTTGTATAAGATTATGTCTTTGAATTAATATTATATTAATCCCACAGTCAATGGAAACTTGATTTGGCGTGCAGTGTAATCTCGTGCACGCCCGACTCAGGAGAAGCCCTAGAAAATTGGCAGAACATTCTGCATGAAGTCTCCATGCGTAGATGTGTGAGAATTAAAATATTTGTTCGAAGGGTAGGAGTCGAAGAAAGCGCACTACCTATGTATGAATAATTTCCTAACATTGCATCCTTCTTGGAAGAATTTGAACAAAATTTCACAGAATCTCAGCGATTGTCCTCTTTGGACTATGTGATGAAAGCTACGCCCTCTAGATGGTGGGGTACACATAAACAGTGTATTTCCAAATGGCCGCAATGTAGAAGACTAATGGAATTCATATTTGGAGAAGATATCAACTATGATGACCACAAATAACATGGTATTTTCAGATTCTAGAAAACATATTGAGCACTGTTGCACGACTTGGAAAGAATATCTGTGATAGGAATGGGTTCACTGATTCATACACACATTGGAAATGATGCCGAGAAGTTGGTACATCTCATAGGAGCTCCGATAAGGAACCATCGAGTGGGAAATTTTAATTGTAAAATTTACCCAGACATTTGAATTCACAAGCGAACATCCAACAATCGATGCTACACTATAGGTAATAAAGGAGAAGATCTTTGAAGAGATAGTTATTGCAGACACATGCCTCCATTAATACAACATAACTACACATAACTACATGACATGGTATAATATCACAAAGGATCTGAGGGATAGTGAACCAACCGCCATAAACTCCATGTGTCGGAAGGAATGTGTGAAGTGGAAAGAGATCCCACATGTGAAAATACATGGCACGCTATTAGACAAGGATAAAAATAAAATAAAAAATAAAACATAAAAACTGACAACGATCTTTTTTCATACCAACCTTCTTGTTAACAATAACTACTAATTCAGTGACAGGATAGTAGTGGCATAATGCAAAAAGATTTGATCTAAGAGCCATGGTATGCCCATGCGACAAAAAGGATGGATTCCTTTTGGAAAATTTAAATTGTATGTATGAAGTATGTCTAGCGTCAGTTAGGGTATTTATCAAGCCTCACTACCCTGACTTCGCTCTTGGCATATGGAAGAAAAACATTATTATTGTGTCAACCCCTAAGCAATGAACATATGAGGTTATAGTATGGTCATCTCTATCTCAAGCACAAGCACAATTGCATCTGATTCTGTATCACCCACCTCGATAATGGAAAATGTTGTTGGATATATCCCACCACCAATGGGCCCTATTAATGAGAAAACCACTACAGGAGTCAAGTCGAAGGCCACTAAACCAATCTGAAAAGATAGACCAAGCCCACTAGTTCCTTAATAGGCACAATGGACTAGCACCAAAAAGTGAAAGCGAAGAGTAGTAACACCCCCGGAGGCAACCCCACCATCAGAGGATTTAGAGACACAAAATTTGTTGCCACCATATGTCCTGTATCAACGCAGAAATGCACTGGTAGTTGCAATCCTGAAGAATGGGAACACTTTGTTGATAGTGCTACTAGTACTAGAGGTTGTTAAGGTAGTAAAATATATTCTACGTAAAATGCAAAGGCTATTTTATGGTGACCACGACAGTAAGATGAAACCAGTCCTAGATCGGAATAGGTATATGGACATTGTTCAAGACACACCAGAGGCAGCTCGCATGTATGTTATACATGAATGGGCTACAAAACTGGAGAATTATGGCATATTATCATCGCTGTACATGTGACATTTTGGGCGTGGTACCCAAATTAACACCTGTGTTAAGCAATTACTTCTACCTTTCCATGAGAGGGTTCTCTGGTTAGGAAAACCTATACCCATGACTGTTGAGCCTATCACTGCCATTACAGGCCTGCCATCTATTGGAATGGACCCAGCACCACTTCTTAAAAAGGATTAAGAGGTATCCATAGCTAAGAGAATGAAGGAAAATTTCGGCGTACAAAGAAGTAAAAGAGGATTTTTTATTCATACCATCAATAACCCCACTGGTATGTTTGTTGTTGAAGTATTAACATCCAAGTTACTACGTAAAATGCATTCAGACCAGTGTACAGCGGGAGCAATTGCGCTTGAACACCTCTACACGAAAGGAACTCAAATCAATTGGTGTCAATTATTCTTGAAGGATCTTGTTCAAGATGCCATTAATGCACAAGAAAGGGGCTAGTTGTTCCACTATTCATGGCTGTTAATTATAATCTCATTCATTGCATGGTTTGAACCAGAACACTACCAAGGAGTTAACCTGCAAGTCCCCTATCAAGGGTCTAAGTACCGAAACCTATGGTTCAAAAAGAAGCACAAAGCATGACAACATGCGATCAATATTGAATTATTTCTGCATGCGGAGGATATATGACATCAGGTAAGGAGCATGTCAAGGATAGATTCCACCACAACCCAACAGTTTCATTCCATCATTAAGTTTTAAGTGGGTCCGCACAATGTTTACCTACAACCACGACAACAGCCGAGGATACAAGATAAATTTACTATAACCAAGGAAGAGGTCCAAGAAATTTTTAATCAGTGGTCGAAAGAATAGTGTCTTCCAGTACCTAAAGAACAAATCCAACAAAAAGATTACCAAAACCAAGAAGAGGAGGAAAATGAAGAAGAATACCACCTGGAGGATTTACACTCCGATGAGAGTCATACCCCCTCAATACCAACAAACCAGGAATCATAACATGAGGACGGGGAACCTCAGGGAGAATAGGTGTAGCCAAGTAGAACAAATAAGAAGATGACAGTTGACCGAATTGCAAACACTGTTATCTTGGACAGTGATGATATGCAACTTATGACTGAAGCAATCACCGAGGCAATGTAATCTAGTTTCAAATCTATAGAAGAACGACAAGAGGAAATTTTAGGTATAGTCATTGACCTTCTTAAGGTTCTATGTAAATTAGTGGGAGAATTTAAGATTGTTGTTGATGGTCCAAGTGCAGCAACGGAATTCCAATCTCCATCTGAAAAATCACGAATGGAGAAAGTTGTAGCCTCAGTACCAACCCTACCAATAACGGTATAGGTCTCTAAAGTTGTTATTAAGTGTGGCACCCCAGAATGTAATCTTGATTTTTAGGATACTAACTAGCTCATTATAAAATTTTCATCTAAGCATATGAATGAAGTGTATGCTGTCCAAAATGTTGTTAACGCAGAAATCAGGTTGCATGAGCACCAACTATCTAGAAAGGTAAAGGTTGCACATCAAGACATTAGGAAACTAAAAAATGAAATTCAAGAGGTTGAACAAAAGAAACTAGAGTCGGATGGTAACTTCCAGACAATCATTGAAGTATTTTCCTTGGCCTAGCATCTTTCAAGAAGAGGGAATAGCACCGAAAATGACCCTGGATGCCAAAATAGCACATTTAGACGAATTAGTGGTGAACCTTAAGAAAAAATTACTACATTTAGAGAAGCAAAGGACACCCAACACACCTCCATAAGTATTGTCACAATAAAGAGACACAACTATTCAAGATGCGAAAGAAATAGAAACTACCAAATGGGCATGTGCTAAGGATATGGACCAAGTTTCTCATACTTGGGAAACCTTAATGAACAATGATCAATCACAAAGGATTTCAAATGAGCTTAATGCAGTGGAAGAAAATATCATGCAGATACAAAATAAGCTAAAGCAGCTTCCCTTGGAGCAGAAAAACGTTAAAACAACATAAATACATAGATAACAACAACAAACCACTGCGTTGCATGCACAACAGCAACAACGCGAGGAAAAGGTAGAAGAATTACAAGAAGAAGTAGAGAGGATTATAGGTCCAATTCATCCCATACACCAGAAGTTCCGTGAAGTAGTGACCTCAATAGAAAGCAACATGTTGAAACACATTAGTTTCGACCTAGTGGAGCACATGCAGAAAGTCGAAGAAGAAGTGTGCACAAAAAGGAGAAGTTGTTGAAAATCATGGAGTATTTTCAAAACAAACTATGCACAAGTCAATTTATGGAGTAGTAGCTCGTGCGACTCGAGATGAGCATAGTTGAGTGTTGGGGGCCTGTTGGGCCCAGGACAGAAGGGCATAATTCATGTAGAATTATGCCTAAGTAGGAAAGGAGAGGGTAAAGAATAAGAAGAAGGAGTTGCGACATAAGAAACAACATCAAATAAGAAGAGAAGGATGTTGCGATAGAAGAGGGAAGATAAGGAGAAAGGTAAAGAGAAGGCACGGCACGAGGAAGTTGCACCAATTTTGTACGCTACGATGGAAAGACAGAGCAATAGATGAGATGAAATGGCAGAATATTCGTAGAAGCAGGTGTGTAGATAAGGTAACGTCCAGAAAGTCACAATAAGGAAGAATGCTAAGAAAGAAGAAGCCCTTAGCGATTGTGGATGTGATGATCGACTAGAGCCAATGAAAACTGCATGCACAAAGGCATTTTTGTAATTCAGGTCGATAGCTCATTTTTTTTCATATATTTCTAGAATAGGAAATAAAACCTATGGGATGAAGATAGTAAGTCGGTTGGGATAGCCACTGAAGCTGAGTTCGTTAGAGTCTGTATTGAGTCAGTATTAAGTTTGTAACAAGCATGTATGGGAGTTATATCGAGTCCGTAACAAGGATATAAAAGGAGAAACAAAATTTTTAAATGGGTTAGGCCGTTAGCTAGTTCTTTTTAGACAATTTTGAGCTGATTAGTTGATACATCAATTTTGAGTAAGTGTCTAAACTCTTGGGAAAGACGTGGGAGCTAGACTAGAGGTAGATATTTTTTGTTAATTACTTTGGATCATTGAGTGCATTAGAGTATTGGTTCTGCAGCTGAGTGCATAGATAGATAGAGAAGGTTGAGTCGATCCAGGTTGTCTGCGGATCGCTAAGTAGGAGTAGAGTAGAGAGATAAATATACAAAGGATCAGAGAGCATGAGAGGGAGGAGAATTATGTGGAAATAGAAGAGAAGATCTTGAACAGAGTCTTTAGATTTAGGTATAGAAAAAAGGTGCATCTATTTCCTCATGCCAATGCCAGATGAAGAGCACCTTGTGGTTTTTTCTCAGATGGGTTTCCACGTTACATGTTGTGTATATTTATGAATGTTGAGTAGCTTAGTGAAGTGCATATTTACTTTGGTAATGATTGATTGGTTATTGTGCTTTAACGAGATAACTGTACGAATGTTGTAATCTAGTAATGAATATGCCCGTGTCTATTCATTGTGGAATTGTGTGAGACTGCACAAATAAGGGTGAATAATACTTCAGTGATGATATATAACATGAAAACCACCAACCCAACTTCCCGGTCTTCGTTGGAAACCTTGGCGTAGAGCTAAGGAATTAAAACACCCTCCTGCACAAAATGCAGAAACGTGGTTCTAGCAGTTACCCATAGAACTAAGATATCTCTGGTGAGCCGACATGTATGTCTCATGTGCTTCCAGTTGGGATCAAGCCTTAAGGCCTTGCATTTTCCTGGAAGGCTTGGTTGATTCTATCAATGAAAGGTTATGGTTATGTTTGAATCTTATCTCAAGAGAATCGTTTGAATATACTTTATTTGATTGCAAATATTAAAAATTTACAAAATTTAGTAAACTGTAACACTTCATTGTCAAAAATTGCAATTTTCAATTGTTGGAGTAACATAATTAAAACTGACTAACGTAAATGACTAATTCATATTCTTGTAGCTAGTCATTTTTTATGTCATAACTAAATTGGTCATTTACATTAGTCATTTTTAACTATGTCACTTATTATCTAGTCATATTTTTTAACCCATGACTAAATTAGTCGTTTATAGTTGTGTCACTCAAAATTGCTAATATTTGGTTGTAAATCACTTGAAAAACTATTGTGACTAGATTTTTTAGTCATGTGGTCACCAATTCTTCATTTTGTACTAGTAAGTAAAGTATCTCATCATTAAATCTATGGAGGAAAATGAGTCCAAGCTCCACTCATATATCCCTAGGAATATTGACTCCATGGAATCTAAGTATGATACCATGATTTGAGTCCATTAGGGAATTAGGTATTGAGTGATCCATGAGGATTCAGAACATCAAGGAGAAGAAACAAAGGAAGATGCAAATGAAAGACCCTCTAATATTCCAACTAGATTTTATCATCCTAGACTCTTATTCTACTAAATGAACATTGATATTGATCCTTAGGTCACTCAGTTTTCTTTCTTTTCTATCAATTTTATTTCTAGTTTGAAGGGACTCTTTAAACCCACGGGGGATTGTAGTTTATAGGCACAATGTTGATACAACATATCTTTTCATGGTTTTTTGATATCATGTTTTCTATATATCACGATCATAAAATATTCTAACCTTATGAAAGATTATGTTAAGCAACTTTATTTTAGTTTCTTTGTGAAAAGATTAAAATATATTCCAAATCTACCATTTATTTGAACTTTATGAATTTCATACCATGACCTCCTTCTTCAAAAAGATGAACTACTTATCATAATGTAATATTTTTTCTCGTGTAAAATAATGATATATTAAAATAAATAAATAAAGCATATTAAATTAATAATATAGCTTCTAAAATATAATATAAATAAAGTACATATTCTAAAATTAATAAAAATATAATTAAATAATTTATATTAAATCTAATAATATACATTTTCAATATTCTAAAATATAATATATAATGATACAAGTATTGCATTTCAAATTATGTTTTAAATTAAAGTATTAATTAATAAATTTTTGAAACAAGTATTGCATTTCAAATTATGTTTTGAATTAAAATATTAATTAATATAATTTTTTTTCAAAAATATAATATATGATGATACAATTATTGTGTTTCAGATTATGTATTAAATTAAATTATTAATTAATGCAATTTTTGAAAAATATAATATATGATGATATCATTATTGTATTTCCAAATTAAAGTATTAATTAATAAATTTTTGAAACGAGTATTACATTTCAAATTATGTTTTGAATTAAACATTAATTAATACAATTGTTTTTCAAAAATATAATATATGATGATACCATTATTGTATTTCAGATTAGGTATTAAACTAAAGTATTAATTAATACAATTTTTGAAAAATATAATATATGACGATACCATTATTGTATTTCAAATTACAGATTATGTATTAAATTAAAGTATTAATTAATACAAATTTTAAAAAATATAATATATGATGATACCATTATTGTTTATCAAATTTGTATTAATTAATACAATTTTTGAAACAAGTATTTCAAATTATGTTTGAAATTAAAGTATGAATTAATACAATATTTTTTCAAAAAACTTTCATTTAAGGAGACTATATAGAGAGAGATAGTGTTAAATATGAGACTTATAAAAAAACATTAAGATACTTTGAATGTAAAGACTATACTTTGAATTCGCTTGAATTTTCTTTATTAAATTTTTTAAAATATAGATAGTATTTAAAAATCCTAGATGGAGATGTTTGCAGTGGATATAATTGACGATAGATCATACGAGACACATATATGTTCGTAGTGGTTTGTTCGCTCGAATTGATAGCTTTTTTCAAGCTTGCACATGGTGTAAGGTGGCGCAATGTGGAAAATTAATCATAGATATGGGCCGACTTGATGTAGGTACGACGAAGAACATGAAATGTAAGAGAAGCTCGAGGAGATTTGTCTTCATAATTCCACGATAGGATAAAGAAGAGTATGATGGTAAGGATGACGGAGGTGGTATCAACTACAAAAGAGAAGAGACCAGGACTCTGTGAAATGATAGTCTCACACGCACCCATTGGGATTATTATATCATTATGGGGTTTATGATTAGCTTGTGGATGGACTAGAGTGACGAGTATGAAGGTGAGTTGTAAGCAATATTTGATGCCTTTTGGAAGGAGGTAGGATAGGTGGTGAATTTGGTTAGATTGCAAATGGTTTGGGACAATGGTGGTATGAGACAAAGTGTGGTGAACATTATTGCTAAGCTGAGGAATAAGAAAGTGAATGGTCCAAATGCTAGAGGTGGTCATATGATGCGAGTTTAGAGAGAGGTGGTAGAGGTGAAGAAGATGTACCACCAAGTAAGGACTAAGGATACCAAAAGGTTCCTAGACTAGGTAGAGGGTAATATTGAGGTAGAGAAGATGACTCTAGAGGCCTTTTAGAAGTAAGAGTAGTGGAATTCATAGGTGGAGGAGGGGAGCTCAGCTTGCATTATGGGAGAACACTACGCCAAAACAGTCTTGTTGTATTGACAGATGAAGGGTCTAGTGGGGAACGCAATGATGGATTCTCACCGTGTGTGCTTAGACATGAGCAAATGCACAAAGTCCATGGACTAGTGGAATTGGGATCATATCCCAAAAATCAATGGAAGGTTGAATAGGATTGTGGACGCTATGATGGAGTCATTTCCCATATTAACGTGTTGGCTCAAATGACTACTGAAAAAATATTCAAGCAATGAGAGCAGATGCCTCAACTAAGCAACTAGGTGTAGGAGATCAAGATGCTGATAGTTACCTTTTTTTATGATGTTTATGGGTCTTCCTTAAGTTCTAGTTTTTGGGTATGTGTTGTGTAGGTCTTGTTTCCAATATTACTGGTTACTTGGTTTTATCATATCTAACTAGTTTGATGACAACTTCTTCTTTTAATATTTAAAAGGGTTAAGTTAGGGTAAAGGGATGGCCTAGTTTCTTGCAAGGTTGGTTAGAAAGATTGATTAGAAAGAATAATGTTTAGATGTTTTAGATAAAAAGGCTTTTAAAACTTTTATTTTAAATAATATAATGTATAAAATAATAAAATAAAATAAATTTAAAAAATAAATTTACTTAACCAATAAATTTGTTGTTATTAGAACATATTTTTTATCAATGAATTTTCCAATAAGTACATCTCTTCCTCCCATCATAATATCCCAAAATATAATAATGCTGATATAACGCAATAATATAGATTTTCTTTTCAGAGGAAAAAATACCAGTCTTTGTTATTCAAATGAATCAAAAGACATCATTTACAAATCATTATGATGACTGAAAAAGACAACAGATCTGTCTCACACAGGTCATAGACAGACAAATACAGAATCATAATACAAAGAATAAAGTCTGATTTTTGCAGACTTTCCTCATCATTCCTGAATATATCAGGTCAGAATGCTGAAATGAATCGAAGGTGAACTGTAAACAAAGCAAATCAGAGCAAAAAAGGCTGGCAGAGTGGACTCAAAATGATCAAGAGATACTCTGTCAACTGCTGAAAAAGGCTGAATAAAATATAGAATCAGCAACTCTAAAAAAGATCAAAATTGCCTTGGTTTATAACCAGGCCATCCATAACTTCTGAAAAAAGAAACAATTCCCATATCCAACTGCAAGGCTTTTTTTGAGAGTTCATCTACCAACCAATTATGCTCTCGATATGTGTGTTTAAAGTTCACTGGAAGGGACAATTGGAGCATATATCTTATGTATTTAACCCAATGCATCAGAGATGGAACATCAAGTGCTAAAAATCTGTTTAGCCAAGAAATAATCACCAAGGAATCACCATATATCAACTGCAAAGGAATTCCCATCAAAAGACCCACTCTTAGAATTGCCCAAAGAGCCAACAACTCTGCTCTTGTGTTCGTGCTTCTTCCACATCCCATTGAAAAATTAGAATGATGAGAATCATTTATAAAAATCACAAATCCTGAGCCTCCTATATTTTCTGCAGCAGCACCATCAAAGAATCCACAAGGGAAACTTTTTATTGGAACAGGACCAGGATTACGTGATTTATGGGTTAATTTAGGAACCGGGAAAGAATTTATCAGTCCTTCAATCCTAGAAATCAGAGTAGAGAATGATGATTTCTTGTTTTCGAATAAGCAATGATTCTGAAGAAGCCATATTCCCCAGAAGATAAACAAGGGAAGATATCTGAAAATAGCTGATCGCGCTGTAGAGGAAAACCAAATGTCCAAATAAGAATGAACCGAGCTATAATCTGGAAAAAAAGCACTTGAATTTATCCTCATAGTGTTTGAAGATACGAACAGAAAATGGACAGTGAAAAAATAAATGATGGACATCTTCCAGATTGCTTTCACAAAGGACACAACGACTTGGACCATTGAAGCCTCTGCTTTGCAGCTGCTCCCAAGTTAATATCTTCCTTCTTGTCAATAACCAACTAAAGAATTTATTTTAAGAGGAATCTTCAATGTCCATAAAATTTTCAGGACTGAATCATTAATCTCTAAACAGATATTAGATAAAATACAGTTGTATCCCTCAGCTGCACTTAATGCCCCTATGTAACTGTTGTGAGACCAAAGAATGGTATCATTTTGATTAGAGAGGCGAATGTGACCATATTCCAAACCTCTAATATAATTATCCCGAATCGTTTTCCACTCACCAACAAGGTCAAGTTCTGCAGAAGAAAACCAATAACCTGTGGCAAAGGAAGTTTGATTGCGAGCTTGTGCAAGGGTGTAGATGCCAAAATCTTCTAAATAATCTCTCAAGTCTCTTGGCAGAGCAAAGGAAGACCCCATCCCAATGAGTGGGTCTGCACCCAAGCTGATAGATTCACCATTACCCACCTGCCAGATGATGCCATTGCCAATCCAAGGAATGGTAGAGATAAATCCCCTCCATATAATTGAGGCATTTCTATAATTGAAGCATTTTTCCCTGAACCATACATGTAAAGGATTATTTTTTAGATATTTGACAGTCAAGAGAAAATTCCAGATTCCTTTGCTATTTAGAGCTAGCCAAAAACTTTTCATTCTCAAGGAGAGACTGAAGCTAGGGAGATGTTTAATTCCCCAACCACCATGAGAGGTAGGACGAGCCAAAAGTTGCCAATCCACAAGATGGAATTTTTTAATCTTGGACGAAGAACCCCAAAGAAAAGAAAAAATCATCTTTCTGAGTTTGTCTAATATTGAATTTGGGATTGGAACCAATGCCATCCAATAAACTGGCATGCTAGATAAAACAGATCGAATAAGGACCAAACGACCTCCCATAGAAAGGAACCTATTAGTCCAATGAGAAATTTTCTTTTCAAATTTTGATACCAGCCAGTGCCAATCCTTAACCAGGTAACCTGAAGGCTTCAGAAAATAGTCAAGATAACCAAAACCTTTTCGAAAGTTTTCCACTCTGAAGGGTAGAATATCAGTAATTCTAAGGAGAACGTCCTCATTCAGATTATTATGGAGGAAGCTAGATTTGTTCACATTAATATTCATCCCTGAGGCTTCACAAAAGATATTGAGTATGGCTTTAAAGGCTAACCACTCATCAAAAGAACCCAGGCCAAATAAGATCACATCATCTACAAAAAGTAGATGAGTGAGAGAAAACTGATGAGAGATTTTGATTCCTTTAATCTTACCATTCCGTTTAGCATCCTCTATCAACAGACTAAGCCCTTCAATAACCAGAATAAACAAGAGGGGGGATAGAGGGAAACCCTGCCTGATTCCCCGAGAGGCAGAAAAGAATGAAGAAGGAGAGCCATTAACAAGGACATCAAAATTAGCTAAGGAAATGCATCCCATAATCCAGTTTACCCCCACTAGTGGAATCCCGATTTGAATAAGAAGGAGATGGATGAAGGTCCAATTAACTTTGTCAAATGCTTTAGATAAATCAAGTTTAAGAATGAGAGCACATCTATTTCTGGTATTAACAGTAAGCAGAACTTCTTGAGAAATAGCAATGGGTTCAAGGATTTGGCGATTTTTAAGAAAACCGAATTGTTGAGGGGAAATAGACTCATCAAGGAAAGGTTTGAGCCTCATTGCAAAAACTTTAGAAATGAGTTTATAAACAAGATTGCCGAGAGAAATGGGGCGATAGTCTGCAAAGGAAACAGGAAGATCAATCTTTGGAATGAGAGTAAGGAAGGTAGAGTTGAGAGCATGAGACACTCTGCCTGAGATTCTGGAAGATTCCACCAGATTGACCAAAGAAGGGCCCAACAGGTCAAAGAAAGACAAATAGAACTCAACCGACCATCCATCTGGGCCAGGAGCTTTATCCTTTTTAAAGAGTTTTAAAGCCTTTTCGACTTCCAAGATAGTCACCAGTTTAGTAAAAGCTTCTATCTTCTCTGGACTGATAAATGACGAGAAAAGACGAATAACCTTAAGCTGAGATTCCAAATTAGTCAGGTGGTCATCTTCAAATAAGGATTTGAAATATCGAGAGCCAAGGTCTTTAAGACTAATGTCATCTGAAACACAATTTCCCCTCTCATCTTGAAGACTCCAAATCGCATTGTGGTTTTTTCGAGCTGAAGCCACAGCATGAAAAAATTTAGTGTTAGCATCCCCTTTTTGAGCCCAGGCAATTCTGCTCTGAAGTCTGGCTGAATTTATTTCATGATCAATCAGCCTTTGAAGTTCTTCTTTGAGAGAGTTCATTTTCGGCTATTGATCTAGATTTAAAATTGTTGAGTGAGAGGAAAGTAGAATAGAACTTATTTCCTTTTCCAGAGCAGCAGACTTGTCTTTCATTTTTATTGATTCTGCTTTGGTCCATGATTTAACCTTCTCCTTTAGAAGTTTGAGTCTAGAATGGAGATCCTGCATAGCATCCAAGGAAGGGTCTGAGGGGATAAGGGGCCATTCAGAACGCACCATATGAATGCAATCCTCATTTTCTAACCAAGAATCATTAAACTTAAAAGGATAAGCACAATGACTTTGAATATCAGTCCAATCAAGAATCACAGGAAAGTGATCAGAAATCCCATATCTGTGAGTCCACATTCGGTATCTAGGCAGCACACTGACAAGCTGATCAGACAACAAAAATCAATCCAGTCTTTTTGAAATACCATCTTCCCCAATCCTTCCATTCCTCTAGGTAGGACCAGCACAAGGAAGAGCCACATCCACTAAATGATGATTAGAGAATAGTTTAGAGAAGAAAGGTCCCAAAGGGTCAGGCTGCGCTTTGGAACCCCATATCTCTGATGCATTCAGGGTCAAATTTAGATCTCCAGCTAAAATTAGATTTGGGAGGGAGAGAAGGCCACCTGAAGCCACAGCATTCCAGAAGGAGACCCTATTGAGGTAAGGTCCATAGCAGTTTAGAATGGAAAGTTTGAGAGAAGACCCTCGGATCGTAGCTTTAAGAAACATACCAGCAGTAGTATGAAAGGCTTTGCATTTTATGAGTTTCGGATTCCATCCAGAAAGTATGCCCCCAGAAAGACCAATAGAACTAAGGGCACAAAACTCCCAACCTGGGCAAATTTTAGAAAAGGCAAATAAAGCAGGATAAGGACTAGTCATGGATTCCTGAAGAAGAACAACATCAGGAGAAAGAGCAGACATCAAATGTCGGAGGCTTTTTTGTTTGGCCAGACCCCCTAGGCCATGGACATTCAGAGAAAGGATACACATTAAGAGTCCAAGAAATCAGGGGTCAAAGCTCTAAGGACCCGATTGGAAGGAGAAGTATGAGAATGCTCTGTAGCTTTTAATCTTTCGGATAAAGGAGTATAAGGAGCCTGACTTATATCAGCTGTTTCAAATGGATTTTAGTAGATTTTTTCTTACGCCTAATAGTAACATTCGCACAACGAATAGAATCAAGAGGGAGAACCGAAGGGGAAAGAGGCGTCCTATCTGAGAAAATGCTCAAAGATTTTTGCAAAGATGGGTTAGCAAAAGAAGGGGAAACTGCAGGACTAGGAGAAAGAGACTTCGGGAGTTCTGTCTGACCAGTAGTAGGAAGAGGAGGGAAGTCTGCCTCAGAGAACAGAGGTAAGGGGGCATTATCCTTCACAGGGCTCGTAAATGGAGCAGAAATAAAAGGAGCAGCATCAGAAGAGGGAGGGCAGAGATCAAGGACTGGAGGGGAGGAATCCTGTAACATAGAAACAGTCAAAGTTGAGAACATCACATTTGTTTTCAATAATATCATATATATTTATGGATTGTGGCCATAATAAATACATTTTTATCATTGTGTTTTGAAGCTTGTTTCCATAATGTTTTATCCCATTATTTTTATTTGATGATATTCAGAAGAAAGATCCAAAGAAAATTGTTTATTGTAATTTATTTAATAATTTATCACTAATAAGAAGAGAAAATTAAATTTTTTGTAATTTGGAAATATACGAAATGATATTTATTTTTGTGAATTATGACTATTAGTGTAAAGAAATCATTTTGCTTAGGTTGAATGATGTTTGCATCTAACATTTCTTGAACCACATTTTCAATCTCACTATTTTGTGCATATAGGTACCTTTAGGGACTCAAGTTAAGTGATACATGTTTTGTTTGCAAGTGAATAACATGGTCACTATCTTGATTAGCAAGTCGAATACCTTTGGGAACCTCTCCAAAATACATTGGAATGATTCTCAATAACTTATTGGAGATTGAATGGAATAGAACGTATATATGCTTGAACATATAGTGAGAACAATAATGACATTACTCCATGGTGTCCCCTTTTTAGCAATGTTGACATCATGTTATCTTGCTTATCACTTTAGAAGGCTTCCCTAGAATATGTCTGAGTTAAATTTTCTTTCCTACTAAAGAGAATTCATGAAAACTTTCTAAAATTAAGAGTGAGTATTCCCAATGATTCTAACCATTGGACCTCTAGTACAACATTAGCACCACCTGTTTGGATTGAAATCACTAGACTATCTATTAAATACCTCCCGAAAGTAAGCTTAACACTATAGCACTCTCTTGAACAAATTATATTGTACCTCTATCTGCAATCATTACTTGAAATTTTGGTGTTGGATACACAAACCAATTGAAATGTTTGGCTAATTTGCAATTAATGAAGCTATGGGTACTACCGGAATTAATCAACATTATTACCTTTTTCTTTTTGATTTCTCTTTTTATCTTGAGAGTTTGAGGAGTGTTAATTCTAGCCAATGCATGGAAAGATATGGTTGGAGTAGTATCTTCTAAATATACCTCTTGAGTTTGTTCAAGTTCTATAATTTATTCCATTTCACAGTTTATGTAGAATAATTTCGTGTAAATGAGCTTATGCCCCTTACTATGCTTGTCGTCACAATTGACACATAGTTCCTTTTCTCTTCTTTACTTCACTTGTTGGGATGCCAATCTTGTAGGCTGAATGAGTTTAGGGGAGGAAAAATTTTCCTCTCTATAGGTGTTAGTAGAATCCCTTTTAGTAGCCATATTTTCACTTTCAACATTCCTTTCCAAACTAAAAGCACTATCCAATGATTTATGTCCAAAAAGATGGAGCTCATACTGAACTCTCTCCTTTAGAGTGCCCATAAAATATCTAACAAATAATCCTTTGGAATCTTATTCACTCTAAGAATAAACTTCTATAAGTATTTAATGTACTCTATAACTCGACCCTTTAGATTGATATTTTCCAATTGGATAAAGAAGGTGTTGCACTTAATATCTCCATTGTATACTATAAATCCATTTGTAAATATAGACCAAGATACAATAGCTTCCTTTTTATAGTCACAAATACATTGGTACCATACAAATTGATTAGGTTTTCAATACAAGAATGCAATAGTTACCTTTTCTAAAGTTGGCTCTTGGTGTAGATGAAAGAATTACTCCATTTACAATATTCAGATTATTGGATCATTGCCATCAAATTTTCTCATCACTAGTATTGGGAATGAAGTAGTTCTTTGGTCTCGAGTTGAGCCCATAATGATGTGGTGAATAATCAAATGTTGGGGACTCAAACCCCTTTTTTATTCAATTTTTTTTCAATATTCTCAATCTATGACTGGGACAAGTCCCTCTTTCTCTCCTTATCCTCTTACTTAGGATATAAATTGTGAGAAATATATGTTTAAATTGATTTAGATTTAACCCCTTCATAACATTGAGGCTATTTTGGATATGATATTTGAATGTTTGGGATTGATTATTATTTACATTGTTCATGATGTCCACCATTCTAAGCATTGTATTTTTCATGTTCCCTACATTTTCAATAACTTTGGACACCGCTAAGCCTACATGGTCATGCTTGTCTCATGTCATGGATGGCTCTTCATGAGGATTATTAGGTGTAGTAATTTTTTCTCCACCTCTTGCCATTTGATCCCTCTAATATTCACAAGATTTATTTTCTCTTTACTCTTTGTCACAACTTTGAATCACCTAAAACAAATATTCCAATTAAAATTTATGCAAGTTTCAAGTTAACATACATTTAAAAATCCTAGTTGTAGGTTGTTTTGGTGGATGAAATTACTTCTAAATTATATTTGAAACTTTGGCCCCTCTAAGTCTGAATTCTTCTAGTATCCTAGTATGTCTTCTTTATAGTTTCACAACTTTGTTTCAATTCTGATATGCCGATGCAAAGTTGTGGTAACTTTACCAAAACTTGTTGTGTCCCTTTCAAGAGAGTGTACTAATTGTACGGATTGACTAGTTTCCAATTTTTCTTCTCCAATTATGAAAATTTTACCACAAATGCTATCATCCATATTACATCTCATGAAATAAGTGACACTCAATTTAGATATCTCAAGCTTAAAATATAATAGTTTTACCTAGAACACTTGTTTGAGACTAGTTTTTGGAGTAATAGAAAACTTTAACGTGCACAAACTATAACTATGAACTTATAATGAACTGGGACATGGAATTTTTATCATAGATACTTTGCTATGTTCTTCGATACTACTCAAAAAAAATTCTATTGAAGATTCTATAAAACAATTATAGTGAAACTAGCTCTGATACCAAATGGTATGCACCAAATTCCCAAAATAACATAATAATAGAAAAAAAGAACAACCCAACACCTTCAAAATGAAATAAAAAAATGAATACGAAGCCTCATCAAGGGGAAAACTTTGTTATACAATGTATCAAATTAACTAGACAACATGAGATGATCCTACAAGCATGCGCCTCCCTAGGTATATATCTAGGAAACAAATGGTAAAATTACAGCTATAGTCGACCCAGTAATTACAATTATGGTCCTAACCAACCATTAAAGACAATACTAATATATTAATAGAAATGTAATTTCATAATATACAAAGATTAACATTATCCAACAATTACCAAATCAAATCGTTAAAATGAGTTGCAAAAAAGTTACAATAAACCATATAAACATGCTTTAATGAGGGGGTAAGAGCCTAAATAATTTGTATTTAACATCAAACTAAAAAAATATTACCAAGAATCAAAAGACCTGACCATGAGAGATGGCTGAGATGGATTCCAAACACTCCTTGAGGGGGCTCTTTCCTTTTTAAGACTCTCACTCATCTAGGAATATCTAAAGTAACATTTATCCTTATGCAATCTTTAATTAAGAGAAATGTGTGCATTGAAACCACTCCTAAAGCATAATGAGATTGATTTAAGAAATACAGAGTAAAATTTCTAGTGAAACACATGTAGGATAATCTTACACTCTTTGAAATTATTGGGGTGTATGGATGATTCCTGCTTTTATAACACTTCCTAGAGGAGATGATGGGAAAGTAGAGATTCTTTCAAAACTTTGGCCCATGTAATTGCCTTCAATTACATCATAACTTAAGTAATACACTTTAATTCTTAATCAAGCATTCTAGTTTGCGTGGTGGAACTATGGTAAGTTCATGTTCAATGACATTTACGGCTTTATGTGACACCTAAACTAATTTTATGCATATATTTCATTTTGGTCAAATTCTTCGTTTTCCTTTGATACTCCATTGACAATTGATATTTTCTCCATAATTGTTTTGTTGTAGTATGGTAGTTAACCATCTTAGATACATCTTAACTTTGAATCTACCAAGGGCCTAGATGGATCAAATCCCTTGAGATGCAAATCCTGTATACAGTGTTAAACTTGAGTAATGGTTGCACCTCAAGAGATTTGATCCATCTCTATGCTTGGTAGAGTGAGAGTTAAGATGGATCTATAAGTTTATATGTATAACACAAAAATAAGGAATTCACAAAGGATAAAGAGGTTGTTTCTTTGAAGCATGGAAAATTTGAACCATAACCTTTTTTCAAGGATTTATATACTTGTACCAGAGCATTATATACCTCTATGTAAGGTTTATTGTACAAATTATATCAATGAGTTTTTCTTTGGACCGAAATAGAATTTTTATTTAATTAAGAGTACACGTTACAAGAAACATTAGAATCAAAATAAAAACTTAAGAGAAAACTCCTTAACAAAGTTCACCATGCCATTGGATTGGTGCAATCCTTATAATGATAACCTGTTTAATTTTAGTATTGTATTTACTTTATTAATATATAGATATGTAAGTGTTTTGTTGTAAATTCGGTGTGCACGCGCGCGAGAGTGTATGTGTGTGTCAACTCAACCATATTCTTTGTGCAAGGAATTAGAAACTTGCACTAGGCAATTATACACCTCAAAGTATGGTTTCTTGTACAAATTATTTCAAGGAGTTGTGTTTTAGACTGAAATAGATTTTTTATTTACTTAAGAGTACACTTTCTATAATACATTAAACTTTAAAAAAAAACTTAAGAGACATTGGTGCAATCCATATAAGGATGACCACTTTTATTTTAATATTATATTTACATAATTGTATGTGTGAGAGAACTAATAATATAGAGAGAGATAAGAATAAGTGAATTTTTTTGGGTTTGAGATTAATACAATTTTAAACATAAATTTGATATGCATTTATATAAATGTATTTTGAAATTAAGTTAATTTAAATTTGGATCATACATATGAAATCTCACTCACTTCGGCTATAGAAAGAAAATCTTAACCTAATAAAAATGAGTGATATCTTTAAGATAACATAAATATTTAGTTTCACAAATACTTGAAATAAATTAAGCATTATTTTTTTAATATTCAAGAAGAAAACCCCTAGCATAATCATTTACATACTTCATAATAAGAATAGTTTGAATACTTTTTAAATATTCAAACACTATCTTCAATTGCCTCCATGCATACATACATAAAGAAAATCCCATCCAACCTTATAAGTCATAATTACATTCTAGCATATACAACCATAGAGTTGTTACATTCAATTTTGAATCAACTAAAGCTATCTACATGTTAGTGCATTCCAGTGTATTGATAAACTATCTACATGTCAGTTCATTTCAGCATACTAACCTGCAAAATATTTCAAAATGTAATACAGATAGGCCCCAATACTATGATTGTATCTCCCTTGAGTCAATGGATTTCATGAAAGTCCAGCTTCAACTTCTCCTTGCCATTGTTCAAAACATTGGATCACTTGAATGCAGACGGTCTCGATGTTGGCCTTATACTTGGATAATGATATATATCATTAGTGTCTGGTTGGAATATGCTTGGACTGCCTTGATTTCTACATGATAAGTTTTAATTAATCTACTATATATTTTATTTACTCAATCTTTATATTGTGCCAGTTAATCAATAATTTTTTATGAACAAAGAATACTTTTGCAATCTATCCAGTAATGACAATCACTTCAACCATGCTTTCTTTTTGTGCCCTAGCTGGTAAATATTTGATAAGTTTTTTCTCTGAAATGTATTTTTCCCATTCCTTTATCAAATTATATGTTTCTTGTACATCAGGAACTTTCAGTAAATGGTTCCAAATTTGAGAGCTGACAATAACTAGGTTTGACAGCTTGGTTGTGTCATCTCTCACACATTAAAGCACACTATTTATAATGCTTAGTTCTTTAGTGAGCTATGAATGGATAACCAACAGTTTATGACATATAACTAGAAGAATGTGTGAGAAAAAAAAAAGAAAAAAAATTGATGGTTGATAAATGGATAACTGGAAGGTGATGCATGAATGCATGGATAATGTATAATTTGGGGTGGACAGGTAGTTTCCCATGTATAACCTATAATTTTGTGGTACTTAAATTGCTTACCCAAAATTATGTGGTTGTGCTAGTCATATGCTTTCCTCAAATAAGGCATCATTTTTGCATTTTTTTTGTGACACGTGCAGGAGGTAGCACCTACTATTGGAATGTTGAGGTCTTAGAATAAAATTTGCTTACTTCGGCTGCCAAGCATTCATTGAACACCACCACTTATGCATTTTATTTTATAAATCGTGATATGTTGTATCAAGGGATTTTTGTTGGTCCTATAACTTTGTCAACATCTCCCCACATTATCATATCAAGTCTACTAAAGGAACTGCAAATAAGTCAAACTTCATACTAGGAGGTTGGTGGAGACTTCTCCGTGGTTGGAGCTTCATGAGTGGCAATAACAAGTGGATTAATGTGCAAAACCCTCATCGAGACCCTTGGGCCCTATCTCATCCTCCATCTCGAACTAGTTGAGTGTGTTGCTTCATTGGTCATCGACAAGGTGCTAATAGCTTCCTGTGGGTTGTATTAACTTCCTCCAAAGTTTGTCACAAGGATAAAATAGCTCTCAAATTCGGTAACTAGTGCGATGAATCATGTTGGAGAATCTAGGTCACCTCCAAATGAGGTTACATGTTATCCACTGCCTCTTGTACTTTCTTAGGAAATGGAGACAAACTAGATGTTTATGGAGCATCCTCCATTCTCTATCCTCTATTCTTTGTTGTAACCTAAGAATTTATGAAGGTTGTCATAAAATAAGTTTCTTATGACTTATGACTGGAATGTTAGGTTGATCTTTGGGATGAACTATATATGTGGCTTCTATAACATATTTAAACCATGTTGTATGTGGTTTACTTTCCCAAATGGATCTCCTTTCATTGACATGGTTACCATGTTATGTGGTTTATTTTACCCTGATGGATTTCCTTTCTCTGACATGGTTGTGGTTGGTTCATTAGTGCTATCCTTTGCAAATGGAAGTGTTTTGCTAGTGCCACATCCTGGAATTTTAGTTGTTGATCTAGTCCTTTCTTCCCAATCAATATGTCATACTTTGTTTCATCCCCTTCCACTCTATGCTTGTTTTCCTCATCATGATCCCATTGTCCCTTTAAAGAGTCAAAACTAGGTGATTCTTGAATAGGTATAGACCTAGTGTGGGAAGTAGTTACCATTGAGAGGATTCTTTTGAGAGTCTCTCTACGGGTTGAGAGTTTAATTACTCAAGTGTTTTAACCCTACAATGCAAATGCTTTCAAAATATTTAAAGAGTAACCCTTAATGATCTCTAATCCATCAAATGGTGTTCTAGGTTTTCCAAGAAGTTGCTTGTGAAAAGAAATAAAGTGTTTTCTTCACCTACCTTAAGCCAAATTGCTCTAATTTTCATTCTCCATTGAGCCTCCTCCCACGTTAAAACAATATGCTTCTCTTTACCTAGATACTCAAGCTCTTACTTTTAGTTGGAAACAAGCCTGATATCTCATATGTCATATGTCATACCTGATCATGAAGAAGAGATATTTGATGCTTTACAATCGTGATCCTTAAGGTACTAGCATCCACAAAGTTCTCTAAGAAGCATTTCTTGGATACCCCTTTGATATTGATTAAGTTCCTTGGAGCCATGGCATTAAGTCACCTTGGGCTGCCTAGGGTAAAGCCCATGTGCATTTGTCAAGGTGGATGTAGTGAGGCTGCTCGAGCTAACCGGGTTGACTTTGAAGGGCGAGGGAGGTCGGTTTGCAGCCTTATCGACTTTCCAAATTTGATTTGATCATCGATTCGAGGTCACTCATGATTTGTACTTGAGTATTTGGTCGAGGAAGGATACGTTGACTAGAAATCTATCTCATCTTTTGCCAACAAAGTGCTCACCAAGCTGATTGTTGGTCCAGGTTGCCATGGAAAAGTTAGGATCAATGTCTAGAAGTGCTACTGGTCAAACAGATTTAAAAAGAAATTAACACGAAAGTCGTTGTGCTATTTCCCTTCTGAATTCAATATTAGATTTAGAATGACCTAAATAAGATTGGTGGACTCGAGAAAGTCTAAGCTAAACTGTTGTAACTACGACTTTCACCTAATAAGCCATCAAAGTCTTTCGACGCTATAACAAAATCTTCTTCATTAAACAACTATTCGCCACAGTTGCAGTAACCATAATCTAAATTGCGAGATAAGGAATAATCCACAAACTCGTCACCTTTCACTCGAGAGGATGTGGCTAGCAGTGCGATTGGCGTTGTTTTGAAGGGTTTTTCTGGTTCTTCAATTAGTGTTCAAAGCACTCCATACGCGATTTTAGTTTCAGGCTCTAAGGGGGTGAGAAAATGAACTGTGAATATGACAAGCCAAGGATTGAACACCACGAAATGGCTTATAGAATTATGTATTTTATAAAACACAATGAATTTGAGAAGAGAACTAGTTTTCCTGGACAGCTTTATGAAAAGTCTGTGGATATTTGGTGGTGTTGATAATAGTTGGCCTTTTGTTTGGCCAGTTATCTTCATTCCGTGACACTTGGTTTTGGTATATACGTTAATAATTATCAGGTCTTTGATTGAATTGTAAGGGATTGGTATGTTTTATTTAGGTACAGAATTTGACATTATATATTTTAGATACAGCTTTGATTTATATAAAGTTGGCTTTTCATTATTGAAAAAAAAAGGAATTAGTTTTAGTCTTACCATGGACATTTAAGGAAGAGTCCTTTTACCTACAATTACATGTTTTCATTAAGAATGATAAGTGATATGATCTACTGCTCATTATAGCATATACATAACTAGCACAGCTATAAGTAAAGTGGCTGGTGAAAATGGATAGGCATAGCTAGCCACTTAATTTTGTGGAAATGGTTTGTTGTTAAAGAAAGACTAAACATTAAACTAATTACCAAATAAACATTAAACTAATTAATATAAACATAAAACAAATATTATTTAATAATAATAAAAACATTATTACTACCACTTTTTTAAACCACAATTTAAGTAAAACTTATTTAAATCTTAATCAAAATTCATTTAAGCATAACAATATACAACGACCATAAAGTGAATCTTGGTAGTACACTTGTTATACTCAAGTTAATCCACTCAAAAAAAACTCAGAATATAAGATAATATCTAAAACACTAATCAGCCTAAGTAACTTTTTCTAAAACTTTGATAAACATATTATTAACCAAAGACTCACTGTTAACATTAACAACACTAACTCTACTGCTCTTTTTGGCACATACGCCACTAAAGATTCTAAAACTTTGTTCAGACAGATTAGGTCCACTAGTATCTTTAGATCCAATTCCAAAGACTCAATATTAACAAGAAAAAAGATGAAATTCTAAATTATATGAGCCTAGATCCACTAACTAAAATTCTAAATTATATGAGCCTAGATCTACTAACTAACACTCTAGATAGGCTTGTAAATTAAATTGAATCAGAGTTGTACACAGTCTGCCGCAAGCTCATGTTTTGTTGAATTCAATTGCTTCACAATAATGGAAAGAAAGAAAAATGTCTAAAGAAGTTATGTACGACATTGAACCAGAAATCTTGGCCGATCTATGGTTTAATTAATATAGATAAAAGCCAAGAAATATGAAAACACCACAGATTGAATAGCTGATCAAGAGTAATTCATTGGTATCGATCTCTTCATTTTCATGAATATCTTGTGGCCAACCTTCTCCTCCTTTTCCCTGATACTCTCAAGCTTAGGTTTCCAACAGTGTTCTCTGGACTTTACCAACTGCTTATAATCTTTCTGCAATTCAGGAGTATTGCAGAGCCTAGAAGGCTCATCATTATCTGCGGAAACCCTGCACACAGGAAGCTGTTGTTCATCAACATTAAAGCTCCTGTCTTCCATAAGTTTTGTAATAAATTCTGGGGATACTCTGATCCGAAGGCATCCGCCATCATCGCTTTTCTGTATGTCAAACGGCTGGCAGAGAGCAGACGCACGTCCGATACTGCGAAGAGCAGGAGAGGCGCGGGCTGCTGGAGAAAGATGATCTTTTGTAGACACTGGTGATATTAAGGAAGCCAGCGATACGAGCGATAACGGAGACTGAAAGAAGTGGTCGGGCAGAAGGAAGTAGTTATTGCCCGGATTCAGTTGGTCATTTGGAGAAAGCGCGGAAGTTTTCTGCCCGATATAGAATGAGTCGGAGAGACAGACTGAATGTTGAGGGAATTCCTGCATGATTTGACTCGCCTTCACAGATTTAGGAAGGATCCTAATTCTTCCGTCTGAGCAAACCAACTGGATGGTTTCCTTGTTACTGCCCACCATCACGCAGGACACATGGTTGCCCATAATTTATTTGAATTCTTAAGAGCAAGTAAATCGAAGCATGGAATTGCAAGGAAGGATCACAGAAGTAGGGTATTATATAAATTGTAAAACCAGTAGTTAGAATAGAGACGTGAAGGAGTAGAGAAGATCGAGTCAACTAGCCGCCGTTAATGGTATTGTATTTACTATATACATCTAACTCGTTGTCCTTTCGCTTGAGTTGACGTATATTTCATTATTTTAGTTTTCGGCGTCGGCTTTGACCAGAATAGAACGGAGTTCTCTGCTTTGACTTTTTTTTTTAACTTTGTTTTATCCACTTCACTAAAACATGGACTTGAGGATGTGAGTCAGCCGTATGTCATTATAGGTGGTATTGGTATAATGGAAGTCTAGATTTGATTTCTTGTGACTTGTTGTATTGTATTTTGGGCGAACATGTACGTTTCTTAAGGCAAAGGTGGAAGGGTTATAAGGTGTTTTCATCCAATAGTCTTCCTACACTTGTTTTGAAGAATGTGACCCAATAGTATTCTTACACTTGTTTTGAAGAATGTGAGGATTCAGAAAATACCTATTGCTTTGTATTTTTGTTAAAGGTTGGTAAGCCTTTCAACTCTTAGTAGGATATAGTCTACTATGTTTCTGGTCCACAGAATTTGCACTAAAACGAAATAGGCATGGATGGTATATAGCAAGCAATGGGCATCAACTTTCAAAGTCTTTTGCTCACCATCCCAAACATTTTAAATCTCTTGTTACTTTGCCATCAATGTTTTCAAACTTGGACTCAGACTTGAAATCGGTAAAGGTTAACTTGGATTTGATTTAATAGCTTACTTGAAAAAACATAAAATATTTGTATTTCAAAGAAAAACAATAATTTAAAGATTATAACCTACTATTCCAAAGCATTAGATACAAAATATCCAAACTCCACTCATGTATATACTATATAAAGAAGAATATATCAAAATAACATGCAAAGTTCTGGGGCTGGCACTGGATTAGTAGTGGATCTCCAGTGTCAACTAATTAAAACTAAGTAAGATGACACTACTCTGAGAAAGTTCAACCAACCTCTCAATGGTGACATCTTATACGAACAAGTATAGACCATACATAATAGTTTGTTTGAGCTTTTATAAGTTAGTATTTCTTTTTCAATGGGGATCCCATGGAAAGCTCTTGAGACCAGCTTATTTTGGGGGAAGTGTATTAGGCACTACACATATATGGATTCTGGAACAAAATACAGAATTAATGAAGCCTAAATGGGATGCACAGTTTTAAAAACAACATGCTATGTTACCACTACATCATACATGTCATGATCAACATGATCAATAATCAAACTCATCACAACTACTAGAACTAGACATAGAACTAAAATTAAGACTAATAATGACATAGGCAATAACACTAGCATATAACACTAGCATAGATCCATCTTAAAAGGGGATCTACCAAAAGTTGAGAGGGATAGAATATGGATGTGTTAACCACTTTTTAAAGTGGAAACGTTGAGGAAGTGTGTAATGCAATATTTATGGTTTTAATTTATCTAATTTTTATAGTTATATATATATGCCATTGTAAATATTTTAAATCTAATTTGGGTTGTAGAATGCACCTATTTGGCACAAACATCATTTGGTTCAAGTTCAAACACCTAAGGTCATTTACAACTACAAAAATAGTAGTACTAGGTGAACTCCTAGAATCATGATGTTATAGTTCATCTTATGGCTCTCGGTTAGATTCTAAGTTGCGCAAAATGGAGAAACATGGACGAGTTTCCAAAATGAGGACGCATTTGAAACGTAATCCCCCAAAATTTCGGAAATGGGAATATATATCAAAGTTGATCCTCCAAGAACATTAGTCAATGACTCAACACCCTACAATTGTGATGAAACTTCCTAATTCAATCATTAAAATAAGGGAGAAAAAAATTTCTCATGCTTAATAAGAGATTTTATTTGAGTGAATAATACATTTTTTATTAAGGTCATGATGGAGGAATTCAACAACCAATACCACCAACATTAAGGTATATAGAGGTGTCCATGTGTTTGATTAAATTTTAATCTCATACCCTCATATATGATAGAATTTGACGAAACTTTGCAATTTTGTAACCCTGAAAACTATTGAGTCGATTGAATTCTGAAGGAGGTCTAAAATTTTACTTTTTTCATATGAAGTTTGGTGAGGTTGGAACCATTGTCAAACATCTTGAAACAATCACTGGTAGTGTTAGACATTTAAGTAAAAGAAAATGAAACATAATGAGAATGTCACTTTTACTTTAAGAATTTAATATTACTATTTCTTTTCGTGACAACTTGCCTAGTTCGGGTTGGGACTCGGCCGAGTTGACTAGTTGGTACTAAACCAACTAAATTGAACATCAACTTGGTCGGTTCGATACCAAACAAGTCACCCAATCTGGTTTAAAGGTCGAGTCATCTTGATGGAGTGTCAACTCGATCAACTCAACCATCTTTAGTCCAAATTTATCAATTTTTTAAACAATGCATGCTATTGCAATGAAATGGTCTTTGTTTGTCGAGCATGGATTTGAGGTTGTGAATTATATAAACATTATAAGTGACACCAATACTAATACAATGGAATCCCCAGGTTTGATTTCCTATAGAATATCGTTATATTGTTATTATTTATTTTTTTAGAAATTGGTATAGCTTTCAATACTTCATGAAACTGACTTTCTTATCATGATCTAAC
>LPNX010528143.1:65429-108049 GCA_001517045.1 Pseudotsuga menziesii
ATATCGAATCATTTTTTTTTTTTACAGAAATTTTCTCTAAATACGTTGAATTAACATTATATTTAATTATAAAAATAAAAAATAATTATTTAATTATTTTTTAAAACTATTGAATACATTTAAGCATGAATACAAAATTATTTAATTAATGGTTTATAATAAAGTTGGGTGTAATTTTTCTCCTTTGGTTGCAACATTGGAGTCACCTTTGCTCCTCCGAACTCGGTAGGCAGAATGCTAGATTCCTCCAAAGACCCAGTAGAACCATTAAAATAGAAAGGTGTCTACAGTGTTCTCTGCTCATGTGAGATTCCCTATATTGGGGAAACTGGACACTCTGTCTAGGTGAGACTCAAGGAACATTGTGCAGACATCATTCACGATCGTCATAAAAAATCATCTTTAGCTGAACATGCCCACCACTCATGCCACCACATACGCATTGAAGAAACAAAACTTATCACTAGAGAGGAACATTACAAGAGAAGGAAAATTAGGGAGGCCATAAAGATACAAAAAATTCCATTAAACCTAAATAGGGATGATGGCCTTAAACTTGGAGGTAGAAGAGGATAATCAAATCCAATGCTTGGATGTTCTGGTCACAAAAAGGAATGGCAGAACCCTAGGTCATCAGGTTTATAGGAAAAAAACCCATATTGATAGGTACCTACACGCGGACTCACACCATCTACCTACACAAAAGATAGGGGTATTAAACACCCTGGTAACTAGGGCCATCAGAATCTCGGATGAAGACCACCTAGATCCCGAAATAGACCATTTGTCCAATGTTTTCCAAATGAATGGTTACAACAAAAATCAAATTACGAAGGTTATCCAGAAAGCTTGTAACAAGTCTAAAAAAAAATTAAGAACATTGAATAAACCAAGATCACTCTTCCCTATATAAAAGGAACAACAGATGTTATAGCTAGGATTCTTCGTAAAAGTAACATTGGAGTCACCTTTTCTCCTCCAAACTCGGTAGGAAAAATGCTAGATTCCTCCAAAGACCTGGTAGAAACATTAAAATAGAAAGGTGTCTACAGTGTTCCCTGCTTATATGAGATTTCCTATATTGGGGAAACTGGACGCTCCGTCTAGGTGAGACTCAAGGAACATTGTGCAGACAACATGCATGATCGTCATAAAAAATAAGCTTTAGCTGAACACGCCCACCACTCACACCACCACATATGCATTGAAGAAACAAAACTTATCACTAGAGAGGAACACTACAAGAGAAGGAAAATCAGGGAGGCCATATAGATAGAAAAATTTCCATTAAACCTAAATAGGGATGATGGCCTTAAACTCCATGAATGTTGGTGCCCTATTATCCCCCATCTTAAAAACAATGTCATGCATAAAAACAAAAACCCTAATTAATTAACTTCTTAATGGTTAAAACAATAAATAAATAAAAAATTATTAAAAAATTGTTTTTATTAAAATTAATTATTAATTTACTTTAATACTTAATAAAAAATTTTAGGTTGAAACTTAATAAAGTAAAAATGATTATTAAATTTAATAATTATAAACTATAAAGATTTTAATAAAAAATAGTTATTAACTAGATTGAACTTTTCGGTTATTAAGAAATAAATTTATAAATTAAAATTAATTTGATAACTAAAATAAATTTCATAAACTAACTAATTAATTTTTTTTATCAACTTAACTTAGTTATAAAATTATAGCACTAATAAACAGGTATTTGGGAACCTATTTTTTATTAAATATTCTAACATAAAAAAATTATATTTATTAATAACTAATAACCCTTTTAATTTTGATTTTTAATAATTTTATTATTAAAATTAACTATTTTAAAAATTTTGTGAACTCTAATAATTAAAGCTCTAGATTTTAATTTTAATTAAATTTGACCTTATATCTATTTATATACTATTTTCCTTGAATTAACCTTGAGACACTCTCTCTTCATGATAAGTCACATGGAAAAAAATTATATTCAAATTAGTCTTCGTCTTATTTACATTATTTACTGCCTAAAACCATAAACGATTTATAATAACATTAATTATTATTTTTTAATTAAAATAAAAAATTATTATTAAATCAATATCTTTATAAAATAGGTTATTAATACATTTAAGTATGCATACATAGAAAATATTAGTTATACATTAAAAAAAATTATTTGATAAATTTTTAGCATCATTCAATTACATGTAACTTCTTTTGGAAATGACAATTTACATATTCAATTACATGTAACTTCTTTTAGAAATGATAATTTACATTTTCTTATGTGATGAATTTTGAATACTAACATCATTCAATGACATCCAACTTCTTTTTGAAGGAAAGATGTTATAAAATAAATAAAGAGATAAACAATGAAAATTAATAATTCTATTAACGAAATAATTAAAATAGTAGAAATTGTAGTGGTTGTAAATTTTTTAACAGTTGTATGTAAATTTAGTAATTTGTTTATTTTAAGTTTATATTAGCTTTTAAATTTTTAATCAAATATTATATTTTTGTTTAAGATAATTTTGATTTCATCTTCCAAGTATTCATTAAGAAAGACAAAAATAGCTTGTTAATAATCAAATTTGTGAGAATTACTTCACAGTGAGATCTAGGAGCTAAGGCAATCTTCACAATCTAAGTTATTCACAAACTATGCAAGAAAACAATAAAAGATAACAAAATAACACACATAGATGGTGTCAATAACTGATATTTCTATTAGTGTACAACTTGTAGATCTCTATGGTACACACTTATAATACAGTGGGGAAATTCTGTGATCCCTTGGAGGCCATCTAAATGTATACAAGTGTCAGGCTAGGATTTGACCCCTAAACCCCCCTAGGTTGACCAATAGGCTCCAAAATTATACCAAACAGTCACAAATGCAAGTGTGAACATGGATGGAGGCATGTTGAATCATCAATGAAGGCATGCTAGGAATAGTTGAATACATGTGTGAGTGGGAGAGTCTCTAGGAGCCAATAAATGCTAAGAAGACCACCAAACAACCACATTCACACAGTAGTGCCCCTAGTCAAACATATTCCCTTGTTTAAGGGATAAGGAGTGGTCTATCATCAATGAGGGCGCATAGGTTGTCAAGATGATCAAACTAGAGCACCTCAAATGTCAGGATGATCAAAGTGGAGTGCCTCAACTGTGAGTTAATGAGTTAGAAATCACCTAATAGACCAATATTGATCAATATAACCTAAGTAGGATCATATAACATAAGTACATGAAAAATGAAAATGCCTCCTAGGAGTAATTCCATGGTACTAAGGTATATTAATGCTCTAACACCCTCGTTTAACACTAACTTAGTATAGCTTATACCAAATGTTTATTGAGGCCCAAGGCTAGTCACCTCTTACAACAAAAGATTTTTGTTTGTCCATGTAAAATGAGGAAAGAGGCACAACCTCACAAGGAAAATCCTTCCTCGAGAATGGACATGACAGAGATGATAAAAAATGTCTTCAATAGGTGAGTCTTCTTCACTTGAATGACCTGAAATAACAACTTCTTGGTGATGGACTTGGTGAAGATGTTGTGGATTCCAAGATCATGCATAAGTGCATCAATGTGTTGTAGACAAAGAACATGTGGAGAGGCCCCTTTATGATCATCATTTGTTGATGGACGAGCATCATAATAATGTATTTTGCTGCAAGAATACTTTGATAGAAGAATAATCAATCATGGAAAAGATATCTCTGCAAACTCTTTCCCAAATAACATGAAAAGATTCAACAAAATATGAATCATGTGTAGCTATCATATCATGAATAAAACCATGAATCTTCTTCCCAATTTGATGAAGCACCTCCATAAATCTGTAACAAAGCTCATGAGGTTCTAAAATATAAGAGTATATGTCATATACAATAGAAATATTATAGGTATGGTGTCTCCATGAGCAAATGGGTCCATAATGGGAAACTAGATCACACTGACAGTTGAGCGAACTTGGATGGTCTGGAGATTTGACACTTGAACTATAGATGGTGAGATCATGTCGATACATATGGAACAATAGTCCCATGAAGGCCAATTCCATGGTTGTCCAACCAATGAATGACATACAAGACATAAAAGCAACATACACAAGTGACATAGCATTGGAAACTAGGCAATTTTGAGATTTTCCAACTACTGAACTTGAGGGTTATTGAGTCTTTTGGGAATCAAATGGTTGGGGAAGAGTCTATGACTATCATAAGATATATATCACCTTCAGAATCAGAATAGGAAGGGTTTGAATGAAGTGGGAAAGAGCTTTTAGAAGACACAACATGAACTAGTGTCAAATGACTAGTTTCTGGAGGAAACTTTGGTGAACTGTTTGGGGTTTCTTCCAAGGACAGTGTTACTGATTGAAATGGTAGGTATTTCCACCGGTAAGCATATATAGAACAAGTGACCACTTTCACCTTAGTCACTTATCCTTAAACTCTTTGGAAGCCTAAGCCTCCTAGCAGGAAACCCTATATTGACCCTTCAAAAGACAGTAAACACCAAAGATGCTTCTCTCGTAGGTTATTATAGACCAGTGCCTAATGGAGTTAATTGCAGTGTAAAGTTATAAACCAATGTCCACCTTATATCCACCATGTAAGAGCGATTATTCTATCAAGTATGAGCACATAAGCAAAAGGTACATGCAACGAATATCAAATAATAAGGTGTATCTAGCATGGATTCAACATAATAATTAATATACAAATGATAACCCAAATATGCAAATAACAAAAAAAATCCAAATAATTGATTAAAATATGCAAATGACAAAATAATAATAAATAACCAAATATACGTCCATATATGTATTGAAAAACTATTAATAAGACATGCTAATTAACAAACATTCACAATAATCCAGGTAAAGTATTGAATAATAGTATATCATTAAAGCATCTAATAAATATGAATATTGTTAAAAAAAAAAATCATGTAACCCTAGCCAATTAGTCGCAGGATAGTGTGTGATGGTGGATGAAGTAGAGTGAAGGAGTTGCAGTGGGATTCTTGCTAATGTAGACCTGAGGATGGAGGGAAGCTACAGAGTGGAGGAAGCTAGTGAAGGGTTGCATGAAGAAATTGCAGGGAGGTGGTAGTGAGGAGAAGTGAGGGGAGGCTGCCAGAATGAAACGATGCCTATGGGGGAGAAGGAATTAATGGCCATAGTGATGGAGAATCGTGAGGTGGGGATGGAGTATAAGGAGGTGGCTTCCACTTGAAGGGAAGCCATGAGGTTGGGAGTTTGGCTGAGAAAAGAGGAATAGAGGAGAGCGCGTGCCAGAAGAGGAAGAGGGCATGCTACACAGGACATGGAGGAGATAGCAGGTGGGAGCTACGAAGGTAGAAACTATGATGTTGGAGAGGAGCTAGCAGAAGGTGCACATGCTAGTAGGAGGTCAACACTAGACCACGTGGAGAAGGGACAACATCTAGATGAATGAAGGGAGACACAACTAAGGGTGAACTAGTAATGAAGGGGTGGTGCATTGAAAAGATGATCAATGAGAGTTGAGTGTTGAGGTGTGTACGATAGTAGGAGAGGAATGAAAAGGAGAGTGCATCTGATGGGAGCTATAAGAAGTGTGGGGAGTGTATGACCAAGCATCGAGTGAAGAGTGGGATGAGTTAGCAGGCTTGTAGAGGTATTAGGGAGTAGCAAGGTCAGCGAAAAAGGGTTGCTAAGAAAAATAACCTAAAACTAAACTAGGATAAGAAACTAACCTAAATCTATTTCAAACCTAAGAACTAAACATAAATTATATTTTTTAGGAAGAAGTGTGAAAACCTAGGAAAACCCTAGCATGAGCCTTACCTAACCTAGGGTTTATGAGGAGGAGTGCTAACCTAGTGAAGAAGGGTACTTGGTTAAGCAACTAACATGGTAAAAGATAAGGAAAAACCATAGGGAACCCTCACAAGAAGGAGTGTTGTTGTTTCTAAGGCAACCAGAAAGAAAGCAGTAACTTATCCTAGAAAAAACTGCAGCTCTAAGGCTACCACTAAGACTTCAGACATGCACATACACCAACATCCAACAAAAAGGTAAGAATCATGACCTCCTTGTGCTTGTTTTCATCCAACAAATCGAAGCATCACCAAAATCAGAGATTCACCAAAGAATTTCTAGAAAAACAACTTGCATCAACCAGAAAAATTCCTCACTAGGAGCACATCCATCCAGAGAAAACCCTAAGTAGGGTAAAACAAGTGCATAATGATTTATCTTATCAGTTATGATTTAAAATGAAAGTGAGGAGATCTATGTATATGATCTCACACTCACTTATCAAGGATTACATGCCTTAAAACAAGTAAATTCATAATTATCAAATGTCAACTTAAAGTTAGAAGAAAATAATAAAATATAGACTATGGTAGGCTACCTCCGCTATTTGCACACTTAGGTTCCAAAACATGCTCAAATAAGAAAATCACTCTGAATGAAATGCTAGAGTGGGTTGGAGGGAGGGTGTTATGCCCCATCTAGCCCCTAGAATACTATAAAATCCCTCAATGCCATCCCCAAAACATGGAAATTACTTGGAATGGAGGATACTTTCCTTTGAGGAAAGAAGTCTAGGGAAAGAAAGGACCCACTGACTGAAGGGCCAGGAGGGCGTATGAAGTGGCCACGGCCGAATCCTAGTGTCTCATAGCTGAAGTAGAGGCCACTAGAGGGTGCAACAAATGAATGGGGCCATGAGACTCAGTAGTCAACCTTTAGGGGCCCCTATCACCAACCTTGAGGTTAAAAACCTCTTTAACAGGAAGTCAACAATGTGATTAAGCCATAGTACCCTTAAATGGGGACCAAAGGGTGTAACCATGACCGACATTGCTCAATAAAACCCCTCCTAGTCGAAAAAATTGACCCTCTCTGCCTAGGGTACACCTGAAGGTGCACTAGGTACAAGTGCAGTGTAACACTAGCTCCAACTACGAGATGCGTGCTCTTCCCAGAAGTACTTGAGAGCCTATGAATCTGTTGATACCTGTAGACCTACACACATATTGAAAGCCATAGATATTAAAAGAATATAGAGGTGGACACTTTTGCCCTTCCTTATTTGTTGAATGAGGAAAACAAAGTAATAACAATAAACTAACTAGACATGGAAAGACATGAAATGAAATGCACAGAAATATGCCTAATGTAACTAACCTAACCCAAACCCAATATCAAAAATAGGTTAAGTGAAATCATAACACCAATGTAATCATTTAAGTAAGAAATTCATACATGTAATCTTACCTTTATCCTTTAGAGTAATACAAGAAAATACCTTGTTGATGATATGTTGAGTTTGTACCAAGATCTTTATCTTAACGAGTGCAAGAAACCAAGCCTTCTTAATAACATGGAAAAGTTGAAACTGGTGCCATGGAGAAGCATCCCTTTGACATGATTTGTTGATCCATTCTTCTAGTGGGATTATGTATCGGATACTTCCATCATACATATATTCTTAAAATTTTGTCCTGAAACTCGCCCATGATTCCTGAATTTAGGAGACTATCCGTGGAGTTGGGATTCACAAATATTCACATGTGAGCTGCATTTTGTCTCTGCATTTAACCAATCTGTTCTTTGTACATATAGGTATATCACTTATCTTTTCCACAATCATATTAGTAACCTCAATAATATTTGAACTTTTGAAATTGTCAACAATATAATCCATACCTTCATGCTTCACATGGAAAAGTAAATAATAAATACCATGAAACTGAAGGATGAAAATCATACATGTCCACCTACCTTCCTATCTCTTGTCGAGATGTATCATTAAGAGCTTGTCGGTGTAGGGTAGAGCGATATGAATAACTTGTTCTAGCCATCTTGAGGGGCCACAACTAAGAGTGATGACCTAGGATCATCATATGCTGAGTATCTGCAAAAGAATCCTCAATGCAACCAACTTACCTGATGTAGAATGGGCATGATGGATACATCATGGAAGAATCACCAGACATATGGGGTCCCAAATCTTCAAACTTTTCATTGTAGTGGGACAGTTGCATATGAAAACTATCTGCAAAGTCTCACGATGTCCCATATTCAATGATTGTGGAAAAAGGGTTGAGCCATCTTTGTCATTAGCCTCATAAGGGGAAGGAGTGATCATATCTATTTCAGTAGGGTATTCATAGGTTATGTCTTCAACATCCATGTTGGAGGTGATTGAGAGTTCCTCATCCCAAACATTGTCAAGTTCCGGATCTTCCTAAGTAACTTCATCAGGCTGCTCTTCCTTGCTGCAACATATGGAAACAATTCTAATTGGTATCAAGGAGTCATATAAAGGTGGACCCATAAATGTCCAATAACCATTGTCCTCATAATTCTCGTTATTATGTTCTGAGAGATCTGGTATGTCACAAGGAGTTTGTATATGTTGGAAGGGAGGACCCATCTTATCTTTTTGTTCCTCAACTTCTTCAAGTAGGGCTTCTATATCGTCATATATGGAACCATCATCATATTCATATGCTTGTGAAGCTTCATCTATCGTGCTCAAGATATCATCAGTTAGACCTTGAACAATGATTGCTTCAACTTGATCTTATCTTTGGGATTCCTTACTGAAAAAGTCCTTCGCATGATTGACATGAGGCATCCATTCGTCATAGTGCCTTGAATCCCAGTGGTTACATAAAGTTTCCTCCAATTATGCAAAAGATGATATCATTCCTTTATCTAGGCCCACAAACCAAGCGAGAGATTTTCCTCCCAGGTGAAGGACAAATGATCACATGTAAACATATTCTTCTTCTTTAATACCATATTCTGAAGACATAGCCATAAACCATTCCACATGATGCATGACATTATCATGGTCACCCTTGAAGACATGCTATAATACTTTGGGTAACTCATCTAAATAACATGGGAAAAATGATAGATCAAGAGGAGCGAAACAAATTTCAATTTTTGTAGCAGTCAGATTATCAGGATCTTCAAACTTGAATGGAATATCCATTGTGGTTCCTTCTCTTCCATCATCTTGAGCATGGATTTTCCCTAGGGTTTCTTCCCATATCCTATCAATCATGGCCTTTATTTCATGTTCTTCTACACTGTAATCCCAATCTGTGTTGAATGCATCAATGAATTGCTTGAGAGAAGAAAAGCTTTTACAAGGAAATCCTTCATACCAATTTTTGACAGATAAGTTGACTTCTAGGTGAAGAGATAACAGAAATAACCTCATCCTGATGTCTTCATGCACAAAGTTACTTTCCTGGATGAATTGTACGAATGCACACATGGGATACTGCATGGTTTTGATACTGGTGGAATAATGGGAACAATTCCTTCCCATCATCTTTAATGACGTACTTGTGTGGAAAAATTGGGACGCATGAGAAGTCCAATATGTCCATACACAATTCATAATTGGATTCCATCTCGTCGAGCTTCCCTGTATTTATACAGTGCTTTTATTTTTATTCGATTGGAGTCACCTGGAGAGACCTACCCGTTTAGTTAAGAAAATATCACCAAAGTAACAAATAAAAAAAAGGTGTACCTGATAGATGGGATAGACTGAGCTCTTTTAGGAGCCGCCAGGTAATCCTACAAGTTTGTCCCTAAGAAATGTAAGAAATCATATATAATTAGGAATTCAAGACTTACCAAAGTGTCAATCCTTGTCAGGATTTATTTATGGAGTTTCCAGGTAAGATCTGCAATATTAGCCTTTAAAAATATTTTCAAAATACCCAGAAAGACTTACCTCAACTCTTTCTTGCAGGATGTCATTCTTCCCAGGGTGTGAATGACTCGGGATCAACAACGTCTAATTTGAATTGTCCTCAACAATGGAACCAAAATGTTATTGGCTGAAATGGTAGGTCTTGACACTGGTAAGCATATAAAGAACAAGTGACCACTGACACCTTAGTCATGGATCCTTAACCTCTTTGGAATCCTAAGCCTCCTAGGGGGAGCCCTATATCGACCCTGCAGAAGACACTAAACACCAAATATGCTTCTCTTGTAGGTTATTAGAGACCAATGCCTAATGGAGTCAATTGATGTGTAAAGTTATAAACCAACGTCCACCTTATATCCACCATGTAAGAGCAATTATTCTATCAAGTATGAGCACATAAGAAAAAAGTGCATGCAACGAATATCAAATAATAAGGTGGTAGCTAGCATGGATTCAAAATAATAATGAATATACAAATGATAACCCAAATATGGAAATATTAAAACAATATCTTAATAATTAATTAAAATATGCAAATGACAAAATAATAATTAACTCAAATAATTAACTAAATAATAATTAATAACCAAATATACGTCAATATATGTATTGAAAAAATAAATAAGACACTCTAATTAACGAGCATTCACAATAATTCACGTAAAGTACTGAATAATAGTATATCATTAAAGCATCTAATAAATATGAATCTTGTTTAAAAAAAACCAATTATGTAACCCTAGCCAATTAGTAACAGGTTGAATATTGTGTGATGGTGGATGAAGGAGAGTGAAGGAGTTGCAGCAGACTTCTTGCTAATGCAAACCCGAGGACGGAGGGAAGCCTTATCATGGAGGAATTCATCAAAGGGTTGCAGGAAGCAATCGTAGGGAGGTGGCAGTCAAGAGAAACGAGGGGAGGTTACTGGCCGCAAACCTTGCTGATGGGTGAGAAGGAAGTAATGGCCGCAACGATGGAGAATTGTGAGGTGACGATGGAGTATAAGGAGGTTGCTTCCACTGGAAGGGAATCCATGAGGTTGGGAGTTTGTCTTATCAAATAGGAAGAGAGGAGAGAACGTGCCAGAATAGGAAGAGGGCACACTGGAGGGAAAACATGGAACATGGAGGAGATATAAACTGGGAGCTACGAAGGTAGAAGCTATGAGGTTGGAGAGGAGCTAAAAGAGGTGCATGCACTGGTAGGAGGTCAGTACCATTCCGCGGGGAGAAGGGAGAGTGCCTGGCTTAACGAAGGGAGTCACAACTAAGGGTGAAGTAGTAATGAAGGGGTGGCACGTTGAAAAGATTATCAACAAGAGTGGAGGGTTGAGGTGTGTAAAATGGTAGCAGAGGAATGAAAAGGAGAGAGTAATTGATGGTAGATACAACCAGCGTGGGGAGTGTATGATTGAGAATCGAGTGAAGAGTAAAATGAGTTATTAGGTTAGTATAGGTCTTAGGGTGTAGCTAGGTCAGTGAAAAAGGGCTACTATTGTTGATGTAATTGTAACTTCAGAGTGTATTCACTTATGTATCTTATGTATTGTACCCCGATGTTTATTTTGGGATGTGTTTGTAATGTAATTGAATCATGTCATGCCTCGATGTTCCAATCGGGAGTTTCTATAATATAAACAAGTCATGTCAAGTCATTGTGGGTAACCATCCTATTGGTCAAGGGTTAAAGTCCCGGCAGTTCCGGGGCACTAGGGTTGTTAGACTCACCTAGTGAAGTCGGCCCTAGTAGAGTTTTGTCAAGTTGGGAATTAGTATAAATAGAGAGCTATCCTCTCTATTTATAATGCACTCACTCACACTCAGTTGTAGTGCATAGCTGAGGAAGAAGAAGGCACCAGGGATAGGAAGAAAGAGGTTACTGTTGTCGGGAGATCATCTTACTGTTTTGGGGTTTTACTTTTGGTGCTGATTCTATCTCTGAGGAAGTTGCGAGGTTTTCTCCATTTATGGTTTCCCTGAGGAAAAAAAATGTGTTCATTGTCTCTTGTGTTTGATTGTTGTGCTTGTTATTCTCTTAGTTAAATATCCCAATATAATGCTAGCTTAATGTTAAAAATCTAACATGGTATCAGAGCTAACCTGAGAAGAAGACACTATGCAGCTTTGGGAACTAGGGCTTCCTACTTTGTGGATCTCTCTCCACAAATTTTCAAGAAAAGAAGGTTGGAATAACTCTCCTCCCTAGGGTGCATCTTTGTATCGAAGCAGAATCCAATTCTGAGGTTTTTTCAGTTTTGGACCTGACACTGTTGCCAGAAATTAGGGCTTTCCACAGAAGTGGATTTTTTCAGTGAGCCTAGGCCTGGATTGATCTCCTCCTCAAAATAGAAGTTTAGAGATAAAGATCAAAGTATTTGGTTGGACAGAACTCTAGAAAAGCAAACCCTAATCTACTCCCGAACCAACACTACAGAATTTCAGCTCCAAATCTAGATCTGACATATTAACCTGGTAAGATCTAAATATTTTGTATTTCCATTTGAGGTTCTCAGTTAAGATGTATCATCATACCAATATTGGTGAAAATCTTGAGGGAGATGATAAATTCCGAGCCTAGAAGTATAGGATCTCCCTGCTCCTGGAAGAAAATGAGTTGGACTCCTACATCAATGAGGAGGTTCCAATTCCAGAGGGAGATGAGGCTAAGGCCTTACACAAGAAGAAGTTGGTTATGGAAAAGAGGATTATTGCTGATTCAATCAAGGATCACCTCATACCATAGCTGTCCTCCCTAAAGACACCTAAAGCTATGTTTGATGCCCTAACCAAATTGTTTGAAGGAAAGAACATAAATAGGAAAATGAATTTGAGGAACCAGTTGAAGAATGTGAAGATTCAGAATGCAGAGACCATCCAGTCTTACTTTACAAGGGTTTCTTAGATCAAGGAACCGCTGGAAGCAGTAGATGAAGAAGTGGAAAATGCAGAGATTGTAATGACCACCTTGAATGGTCTCCCTAGATCATGGGACCCCTTTATTCAAGAAATCTGTGCTAGAAAGAAGTTAGTCAAGTTCAACATACTTTGGGAAGAATTCTCACAAGAAGAATCTTGGATAGCAGCTCAAGAAGAAAAGATGGGAAGTTAATATCAAGATCTCACAGTTCAATCCAAGAAACTTAGAAGGGACCATCATCATCATCATTCTAAAGGTAAGCACTCTTCCTACAAGAAATCTTAACTCAGATGTTATACTTGTGATGAAACAAGGCACTTTGCTAGAGATGGCCCTAGAAACAAAAGAAACTCTCACAAGAAGAAAAACAACAAGAGAAAACATCATGCTCATGCTACAGAAGATGATGAACCTTCCTCAAAGAGAAACAAGCAAGAAAGTGATGATTCGTCAAGTGATGAAGAATATGTTTTGATTTTCGCTCTCACAGGAAACATCACACATGGAAGCAATGATTGGATTATAGACAGTGGGGCTTCCAAACATATGACGGGATTCAAAGAGTCTTTTGTGAGACTATCAGAACATGGATCACCTCACAAGGTGAAGCTCGGAGAAGACTACCAGTATCCAATAAAAGGTAGTGGGGAATCCACATATAAACTAGACTCTGGAATGTCTATGACAATGAAGGAAGTATTGTTTGTACCAAGACTAAAGAAGAACCTTCTCTCCATATCTGCATTAGATGCAAAAGGCATGAGGGTTGCATTTATAGATGGCGAAGTTATTATGTGGCCAAAGGGAAAGACTATTAATGATGCAGTAGTGATTGGGGAACAAGAAGGAGGTCTATACAAATTGAAGGGCCATTAAGAACAAGCCTTGGTCCATGACACAGTAGATCCAAATGAACTTTGGCATAGAAGGCTTGCACATGTGCATTACAGAGCACTACCACTTGCAAGGAAAGTTGTTGAAGGTCTTCCAAAAATTCAATAAAAACATGATGGAGTCTGCAAAGGATGTGCGAAAGGAAAGAATAAAAAGAAGACATTTCCAAGTAGTGAGAACAAGACAAAAGGAATCTTGGAAATCATCCACTCCGATGTATGTGGACCAATGTCATCAAGCTCACTAAGAGGGTATGTATACTATGTTTCTTTCACTGATGACTTTTCTAGGAAGACATGGATTTACTTCATGAAGAACAAAGATGAAGTTTTCAGCAAGTTCAAGGAATTCAAAGCCTTGATCGAGAACCACACTGAAAAGAAGATCAAGACCTTTTGATCAGATAACAGCGGAGAATTCACATCGAATGAATTCAAAGAGTTATGCAAAGACTAAGGGATTAAAAGGGAGTTGTCCACTCCATATAATCCACAACAGAATGGGATTGCAGAAAGGAAGAACATAACTATCATGGAAGATGCAAGAGCTATGCTTCATGATCAAGATCTTTCCATGCATTTATGGGTAGAAGCTGCCAGAACAATGGTGTATGTATAGAACCGTACTCCACATAGAGTACTCGAGAATAAGACACCTGAAGAAGTATTTTATGGCAAGAAACCAGAATTCATCCATTTATGAATATTCGGCTGTCCAGTATACATACACATTCCAAAAGAGAAGAGGACAAAATTAGATCCTTCAGGAAACAAGGGTATATTTGTGGGATACTCTGAAAGCTCGAAGGCTTACAGATATACTTCCCAGGATTCAAAAATATCGACATCATCAAGGATGTGACATTTGATGAAGACTTAGCTTACAACAAATCCAGAAAGAGACCTGCTGAAGAACTTGAAGAAGCAGAAGCACCCAGAATTCATGATACAACCATGAACGAAGAAACTCAAGAAGAAGATCGAGAATTTGAAGAACCTCAAAAACCTATAGATCCACTTGAGGAGAAGAATCCTCATAAGAGGAAACCTGCTTGGGTACGAGAAGCTATCCAAGGTGTAGAAAGATATGGGGCTCCAGAAGAGAATCACAGAGAAATAAAGAGGACCAGATCCTACTCCGAGTATGTAGCATTATTATGTGATTTCATCGATAAAGAACCTTCCAATTATGAAGAAGCGATAGAACGGAAAGAATGGAAGGATGCTATGATCGAAGAGTATCAATCGATCATGAAGAATGATGTTTGGGATGTTGTCCCAAGACCAGAAGGGAAGTCTGTTGTAACTTCCAAATGGATCTACAAGTTCAAGCATGTTGCAAACGGTAGCATAGAAAAATATAAAGCAAGATTTGTTGCTCGTGCTTTCTCCCAGGAAAAAGGAATAGATCATGAAGAAAATTTTGCACCTGTAGCCAGATACACTTCCATCAAATCAGTACTTTCTCTCACTGCAGTGATGAAATGGAAGATACACCAGATGGATGTCAAGACTGCTTTCTTGAATGGTGTAGTGGAAGAGGAAGTGTATGTGGAGAAGCCACTCGGTTTCGAGACACATGATAGGGAGTCTCATGTATGTATATTAAAGAAATCCCTATATGGTTTGAAACATGCACCCAAGACATGGTATGACAGAATTGATAGCTTTCTATCTAGTTTGGGATTTACCAAGAGTAAAGCAGATTCCAACATTTACTACAAGGTTGAAGATGGCAATCCAGTGATGCTCCTACTGTATGTAGATGATATATTTGTAACATTTACGAATGTGTTGATTGCCGATATGAAGAGGAAGCTTTCTGCCGAGTTTGAAATGAAGGACTTGGGTATTATGCATTATTTTCTAGGCATGGAGGTCTCGCAGAATGCAGATGGAATTTCCCTCAGACAAGGGAAATATATGGTAGAGATCCTGAAGAGATTCGGGATGATGGACTGCAAGGCCATGACCACACCGATGGCATCGAACCTGAAGCTATTGAGTGATGCTTCATCAGAAGCGGTTGATGCTACAATGTATCATCAGATGATTAGGTCCTTGATGTACCTGACGAACATGAGACCAGATATTTGCTTTGTTGTGAACACCTTGAGCTAGTTCTTGACAGATCCAAGACATGTTCATTTGATTGTTGCAAAGCATATTCTGAGGTACCTGAGGGGTACAGTTGATTATGGGCTCAATTATGAGGTGAGTCAGAAGATTAACCTGGAGGTTTATGTTGATCCAGATTGGGCAGGCAGTGTCATTGATAGGAAGAGCACTTCAAGGTGTTGCTTCAATATGGGATCAGGTGTGATCTCTTGGTTTAGTAGGATGAAATCCTATGTGGCACTGAGTACAGCTGAAGCAGAGTATGTCATAGCTTGTTCAGCTTGTTGTGAGGAAGTATGGCTCATGAAGCTACTGCCTAATTTATTTGATCGTTAGTTGGATGCTACTTGTATATATTGTGAAAACCAGAGTTGTGTGAAGTTGTCGAAGAACGCGGTGTTCCATGACAAGTCAAATCATATCGAGATCAAGTATCACTATATCAGGGATATGGTGCAGAGGGGAGCAATGAAGCTCCAGTATGTTGCGATGGATGAACATATAGAAGATGTGTTGACAAAACCATTAGCCAGAGTGAATTTTGAGTACTTCAGGGAGAAGCTTGGTGTTCTCCAGATTGAGGTTCCTTCCAAGGGGAAGTGATGAGTCCATGAGCCATTCTGACATGGTGAGGGGATTGGTTCCTTCCATGGTCAGATGTAAGGGCAGAGACATTCTATCATGGTGAGAGGATTAGTTCCTTCCATGTAGAATATGAGTGTTGAGCCATTCTGATGTGACTGTAGGATTGGTTCCTACATGATCAGATATAAAGGTTTTTACCATTCTTGGAATGGAGGTGCTTGATCAGTTACCAGGAATAATCGGTCTAGGAGTGAGGGCCTTTCTGATATGACTATAAGATGTAGTCTTACATGATCAGATGTGAGTCCATGGCCATTCTGATGTGATTGAGGGATTGGTTCCCACTTGATCAAATATAAGGGCTGATGCCATTCTTTGGGAGAATGGAGGTACCTGGTCAGTTACTAGGAAAGCTCAGTCTGGGACTGAGGGCCATTCTGATGTGATTGTGGATGTGTTCTCACATGATCAGATATGAGTGATGGGCCATTTTGACAAGTAGGTCATATGCAAGGGTTGGGCCATTCTGACGAGTAGATCAGATGTAAGGGCTGGGCCATTCTGACGAGAAGGTCAGATGTAAGGGCTGGGCCATTCTGACATGGTGAGAGGATGAGGTTCCTTCCATGGTCAGATGTAAGGGCTGGGCCATTCTGACATGGTGAGAGGATGAGGTTCCTTCCATGGTCAGATGTAAGGGCTGGGCCATTCTGACATGGTGAGGGGATTAAGTTCCTCTCATGGTCAGATGTGAGTGCTGGGCGTGCCTTTCTAATGAGTCAAGGTTAGATGTAAGTGCTGGATGGGCCATTCTGACTTAGGGTCAGATATAAGCGCTGAGAAATACCTACATGGAGGCTAGGCCTACACCCAGCATGAAAAAGAGCTGGCTCTATAGAACTTCCTGTGAAGAGATGAATCATGAGATAGCACCCGTGATGATCTAGCAGTGATGATCCAGATCGAGTGATGATCCAAATCCAGATGAAGATGACTTGAAGATGACGAGAACTCGAGGATGATCCAGATGATATAGAGATGAAGACTTGTGCTGATAAATTGTGTCGAGAGAATACCTTCCTGGTTAAGAGGGAGTGTTGATGTAATTGTAACTTCAGAATGTATTCACTTATGTATCTTATGTATTGTACCCCAATGTTTATTCTAGGATGTGTCTGTAATGTAATTGAGTCATTTCATGCCCTAATGTTCTGATCGCGAGTTTCGATAATATAAACAAGTCATTTCAAGTCATTGTGGGTAACCCTCCTATTGGTCAAGGGTTAAAGTCCCCGCAGTTTCGGGGCACTAGGGTTGTTAGACTCACCTAGTGAAGTCGGCCCTAGTAGGGTTTTGTCAAGTTGGGAATTAGTATAAATAGAGAGCTAGCATCTCTATTTATAACACACTCACTCACACTTATTTGTAGCGCATATATGAGGAAGAAGAAGGCACTGGGGCTAGGAAGAAAGAGGTTACTGCTGTTCGGAGATCATCTTACTGTTTTGGGGTTTTACTTTTGGCACTAATTCTATCTTTGAAGAAGTTGCGGGGTTTTCTCCATTTATGGTTTCCTTGAGGAAAAACACTGTGTTCATTGTCTCTTGTGTTTGATTGTTTTGCTTGCTATTCTCTTAGTTAAAGATCCTAATATAATGCTAGCTTAATGCTAAAAATATAACAACTATAGTAGGGAGGAAGATTGGGTTTCAAACTTAACCTAAATCAAGGCAAACTAACCTAAAACTAAACTAGGCTAATAAAACCTAAACCTGAATAAAACCTAAGAACTAACTGTAAATTAGATTTTGTAGGAAGAAGTGTGAAAACCTAGGAAAATCCTAGCACGATCCCTACCTAGCCTAGGGTTTATGAGGAGGAGTGCTAACCTAGTGAAGGCATGTCCCAGGTTAATCAAATAACCTGGTAAAATATAAGTAAAAAATGTAGGGAACCCTCACAAGAAGGCGTGCCTTTGTTTCTAAGGCGACGGGAAAGAAATCAGTAATCTATCCTAGGGAAATGTGCAGCTCTAAGGCTACCATTAAGAATTCAAACATGCACATCCACCAACATCCAACAAAAAGGTAAGAAGCCTGACCTCCTTGTGCTTGTGTTCATCAAACAAATCAAAACATCACCAAAAGCAAAGATTCACCAAATAATTACCAGAAAAAACAACTTGCATTAACTAGAAAACTTCCTCACTAGGAGCACATCCATCCAAAAAACCCTAAGTAGGGTAAAACAAGTGCATAATGATTTATCGCATAAGTTCCGATTTAAAATGAAACTAAGGTGATCTATTTATATGATATCACACTCACTTATCCAGGCTTACATACCTTAAAACAGGTAAATTCACAATTATTAAATGTCAACTTAAAGTTAGAAGAAAATAATAAAATACAGACCATGGTAGGCTACCTGGGGTATTTGTACCCCTAGGTGTCAAAACATGCTCAAATAAGTGAATCACAGTGAATGAACGGTTGAAGTGGGTTGGAGGGAGGGTGTTATGTCCCATCTAACCCCTATAATACTATAAAATCCCTCAACGCCCTGCTCAAAGCATGGAAAGGACCCGTCATGGAGGATTCCTTCCTTTGAGGAAAGAATGCCAAGGAGAGTAAGGACCCACTGACTGAAGGGCCAAGAGGGTGTATGAAGTGTCCATGACTGAAGAATGCTTCTTCTCCTTCTCTCTTTGTTGCTTCAAATCCTTTACTTTATTTCTTCCTTTGGATTGATTTGACACACCGGAAAGAAGGGATTAATCCTTGGTGTATTTGATGGTACTCATTTTCACTCAATTGTCTTTCTCTCGATTCAATGACTCCATGAAGTCTTCTAGCGCAAGAATCCTCCAATTTCTACTTGTAAGTTTACTTGAGTGGAATGCTGAAACAAACATAGAATACTCAGGCCATAGATTAAAAAAGATAGTCAATATAATCTGATCATATTTCCTCTTTATGCCACATTGTTTTAGCTGAAGCACCAACGCTTTGAACTTGGTGAATAAGTCTTGGATTGTCTCATGGTGAGCTGGAATCAGTGAGATTAGCTCATTTTTTAGCTGATGGCTTCTTATCTCATCAGTCTTCCCAAATAGCGACTCAATATTTGATCCGGATTTATGTAGGAACGCAACAGAATACACAAATAACCATAGAAACAAATATGCTGTGGAAATAACACTTCATTTCATTAATCAATAACTGAAACTTGTTTACATACAGAATGGAAATAAACTAGCTAGAGTGCTGGTAGCTTATCTCTGAGAAGAGATGTGGTGGCTACATGCCTTTGAACTCTATGTTACAATGAGGCTCGAAGGCCTATATATTACTGAGAAACAATGGAAACCCTACACATCCAAAAATCTAACCCTAGGAGGTGAAACGCCTTAATGTGGGCCCCGTTGGGTAACTTGGTACATCAATTTCCTAGGGTCATAACTTTAGCATACTACCTCTGTTTGACGTGCATGATACATCGTTAGAAAGATCTGTTTAAGGAATACATCCATAAACATCAATTATCAAGTCCGAAACAAAATCATATTTTCCCGACCATTCGATGCCAAAAAAACGTCGTTTAGGGCCTCAAAACGACTCCGAATGCTTAGGATCGAAAACTGCCAAAAATAGTAAATTGTGCTACAATTAAGGAAACTGGAAAACTAAAAGAAATAGTGGTGGGGTTCCAAGACGAATAGGTGGGTGGCCACCAATATCCTCCTGGATCATTCCTGCCCCCTTAGGAAGAAATAGTCCCCATTGCATTGAGTTCCTCCATGAGCTAAGGAAACTTCTATTGAACTTGGTCCCTGGTGAGCCACTTTCCCTGGTGAAGGAGTTGGCCTACTTTGAAAACTTGATATAGCTGGATCTTCTGCTAGTGGGTGTGTGTCCATAATCCGATCAGTTGTGGCTTGTTCCATGCAGTGGAGGTTTAACTATGTTGATGTGAGTTGTTTAGCCACATCTGATGTGTCCAGTAGAGGTGGAAAGTAGGGCCGAAGGTGGTCCACATTGAACACTGGGTGCAGACCAAGGAATGGTGGAATACTGAGCTTGAAGGCATTGTCCTTGAAAGCCTTGGTGATGGTGTATGGCCCGTATCAGAGTGGGCGAAGCTTACGGTGGGGTTCAGCGAGGCGATCCTTCTGTAAATGTAGCCACACTTTGTCTCCCACCTGGAAGTTGTGTTGCACCCGATGTTGATCATGTCGTTGCTTGTACTTAGCATTGGATTTGTCCAGTATGTCATGAAATTGTTGGAAAATGTGCTGAATTTGCTCTCAAATAAGCTATTTGCCTTGGAAAGTTCAGACTGGATATGAGCTGAATCAGCCTGAGTAGCTACAAATGGCATGGCTACGTCAATGGGACATAGTGGCTGGAATCCCAAGCCTACCTAAAAGGGGCTATGGTTGGTTGAGCTATGGAGGGCCTGGTTATAGTTGTGATGTACATAAGGGAGGCTCTCATCCCATGTGCATGGATGCTTTGATTTGTACATGTGAAAAATGTGTACGATTATCCTGTTGAAGACCTCTGTCTGGCCATCAGTCTGGGGATGGAAAGTTGTGGACTTTGTGAGCTTGGTATCTAGCATTGACCATAGGCTAGAATAGAATGTACTAAGGAACCTGCTGTCTCGGTCTGAGATTATAGACTGCGGGATACAAAAGTGTACCCACACTCGTTCAAAGAAGAGTTTAGCTAGTGGCTTCTACTGTGATATTCTTCTTGCAGGCCGCCATTATGGCCATCTTTGAGAATCTGTCAACGACCACAAACACACAGTCATTGCCGTGCTTAGTAGAAGGAAGGCCTGACATGTAATCCATGGAGATGGATTCCCAAGGTCGACTAGGGGTAGGCAACGGAGTATAGAGGCCTTTCTTCTTGATGGATGGTTTGGCAATGGTGCAAGCAGTGCAGGATCGAATGTACTTCCCAACGTCTTGTCGAAGGTTCGGCCAATAGAAATACTTCTGCAGTACTGCCACTATTTCTCAAACCTGAAATTCCGAGCAACTCGACTATAGTGTGCTTCCCAAATCATCTTGGCATGCTCACTTGAAGGAACACAAAGGTGTCCCATGTGACACAGTAGTACATCCTAAAGGTGAAATTTTGGAACTTGGTTTCCCTCCAAGAGCGTCTAGTATGTGTGGCTGAATTCTGGATCTCTCTTTTAGAGAAGCAACCAATCAGAAGTCTCGTTCCCACAAGAGTTAAGCACGATCGTCATCGCCACGATTGGTGGTCGGCTGAGGCAGTCTGCAACATTATTGGTGCTTCCCTTCATATACTTGATGTTCAAATGAAACTGTTGTAGATATGTGGACCACTTTTGGTGGCGATCGTTCTATAACTTCCCTTGTGTTTGCATGAACTGCAGGGGTTGGTGGTCTATGTGGATGATTGTTTCCTTCCCCAAAATGAATGCTTCCATTACCGGTAAGCCTGTACAATGGAATACATCTCTTTGTCATAAGTGGGATATTTGCAGACTGTGTCTGACAATGTCTCATTGTGATATGCCACTGGATGCCCTTGTTGAGTAAGGACTACCCCAATAGCATAGTCAAAGGCATCTGTCTCGATCTCAAATGGTTGTTGCAAGTCTGGTAATGTGAGCACTGGGGCACAACAGAGGCGATGTTTCAATTCTACAAATGCCTTCTACTGAGTTTCTGACCAAAATAATTTTTCTTTCACTCCTCCCTTGGTGACTTGACTTAAGGGCCAAGTGATATGAGAGAATCTCAACACGAACCTGCGATAGAAATTAGTAGGGCCCAAAAAGCTGTGAAGCTCTGTTAGAGTAGTTGGGGCTCACCAATCCCAAATGACTTGGATCTTGGTTGGATCCACATGTACCCCACAGTCATCAATAATGTATCACAGATACTGAACCTGGGTCATGCCAAAAGTGCACTTGTCCATATTGGCACACAACTTGTGTTGCCGCAATGCTTGGAGGACCTGTCGGATGTGGTGGAGGTGCTCTTCCCAAGTCTGGCTGAAGATCAGGATGTCATCCAAGTACACTACTAAAAATGAGTTGGTGAATGGCCGCAAGATGTTGTCTATCAGTCTCATGAAGGTTTTAGGAGCATTCGTCATCCCGAAAGGCATGACCAACCATTCAAAAAGGCCCTCCTTGGCTTTGAAGGCAGTCTTCCACACATTGATCAGCTCGATCGGTACCTAGTGATACCCAGACTTTAAGTCAATCTTGCTAAAATATTTTTCCCCTTTAAGCTGATCCAGGAGGTCATCAATCTATGGGATTGGGTACCTATTCTAGACAGTGATATTGTTCAACGCCCGATAGTCAATACAGAGTCTCCAAGTCCCATTCTTTTTCTGTACCAACACGATCGGGCTCCCACAGGGCAATGAACTTGGCCGGATGTGACCCTTCTGCAGCAGCTCCCAAATTTGCCTCTTGATTTCATCATTCTCCAGAACAGAGCGAAGATCGATCGGTCTATTATGCAGTGGCACACCTGGGGTCAGATCGATGGGGTGCTTGACCTGACAGTGGAGAGGCACCCCGGTGGGTGAGGTGAATATGTCTCGGTACTCCTCCACGACCTTGTCCATTTGTTGTTATCATGTGGAGGGGCCTTTTCTGGAGGTTGTGGCCACAATCTTCTTCTTGCCCTGAGGGCGGATAATCAAGAAAACAAACTTCCTGGTTTTCAAAATGAGCTTACTGCATTGTTTTGTAGTAACCAAAGAGATAGCGGTAGGGGGTGGTACCTCTGATATCCTGTACAAATTATTTCCCAACATAATAATAACAACACGAGGTTGGGACTCATACACAACATGTCACTTCCATAAGTATGGTTGACCTAATAATACATCACAAACATCAAGAGGAGCAATATCACATAATACCTCATCGGTGAAGGACTTGATGCTGTAGGGAAGGCGGCACTGCTGGCTAACGCAAAGATCTCATCCTTGGTGAAGCCACCTGATGGTGTACGGCTGCGAGTGTGCTGTGGTTGGTAAACCCAACCGATTCACGACCTCTGCTAAAATAATGTTCTTATGGCTCCCACTGTCGATGATGAATTGTAGCAGGGAACCCTTTTCCCACATCTCGGAGTGGGAAAGACGATCCTCCTCCTTTGAATCTTCTGGTTCTTCCTTTTGGATCTTCATGGTGGCAATGGTGGCGTTGGGATCTGCATCGATAATCTTCTTCCCTCTGTCATTCCCCTTCTCAGGTTTAGATTCAGTGTCAGAGTATGCATCTAATTCAGAAGCCTTTATCTCAGCCACCAGTGACTGCTTAGCCCGACACTCACTTGTGTTGTATGTGGGGCTCTTATGGAACTCGCACCACTTTCCCGCTTCCTTCTTCGGCTTTGCAGTGTTGCTTTTTGCTTGCGGCTTTGGCAAGTTTTCTTGAGTCGCCATGCCTTGGCTGTGTCCTTGGTTCTATGGTTTGGGGGCACCTTTCCCTTACTTTTGATTCATAGATCCAAAGTCTCACTTTTTATGTTTGAATATTTGCTCAATTTTGGCAGCATACCGATATGCCATACCAAGCGAGGAGATGTCGAGGAACTCCATTTCCTCCTGAATGTATCTGTGCAGACAATTACAGTACTTCAGCACCAAATGTTTCTCTAAATATTTGATACCCAACTTGGTGCACAGGGTATGGAACAGATTCATTAGCTCATGCACATCTTGATCTCTTTGCTACCGCAGCGTAGTCCATTGGATGTACTTGTCCTCATAGATCCCCACCGGATAATATTGTCCCTTTATGTCATCTCGAAAATAATTCCAAATGGGTACGGTTGAGAAAAGAGAGGGTTCCTCCTCATCCTTTCTCTTATAGTAGGTTTCCCACCAATCCTTGACATGGGGGGGGCGACTTTGAGTAGAGAAAAAGTAATCTTTTCCTGGTCAAAAAAGTCATGAACCAAGAAATATCCTTCTAATAGATTCAACCATTTATCTATGGCGTATGCACCTATTCGACCATCAAAGATGGGAATGTTGAAGTTTACTTGTACCTTAAAAGGGGTTGCACCTCCAGAGTGGTTGTTAGATGCAGATGCGCTGCCAGTGGGAAGTCGTTGAAGGATCTGGGCGAAGTTATCCATCATCACGTTCCTTTGTTTTTCAAGGGCCTTCTTGAGCAAAATTTTGATAGGATATTCTGCGCCCTCATATTTCTTTTCATCCCCCATCGGTGGGCATCGGGAGTTACGAGGTTGATCTTGCAAAGGCTCAACCAGATCGAGCCCTAACTCTTTATACCCCGCCCTCGTTGGGGACATGCAAAGAAGGATCGAGAAAGAGCATATTGCTCTGATACCACTGATCTGAATTTATCTAGGGATGCAATAGAATACACAAATAACCATAGAAACAAATATGCAGCGGAAATAACACTTCATTTCATTAATCAATAACTGAAACTTGTTTACATACAAAATGAAAATAAACTAGCTAGAGTACTGGTAGCTTATCTCTGAGAAGAGATGTGGCGGCTACATGCCTCTGAACTCTGTGTTACAATGAGGCTCGAAGGCCTATATAATATTGAGAAACAATGGAAACCCTACACATCTAAAAACCTAACCCTAGGAGGTGAAACGCCTTAATGTGGGCCCCGTTGGGTAACTTGGTACATCAATTTTTCGGGGTCGTAACTTTAGCATACTACCTCCGTTTGATGTGCATGATACATCGTTAGAAAGATATGTGTAAGGACTATGCCAAAAAAACGTCGTTTAGGGCCTCAAAATGACTCCGAAAGTTTAGAACCCGAAAACTACCAAAAATAGTAAATTGTGCTGCAATTAAGGAAATTGGAAAACTGAAAGAAACAGTGGTGGGGGTCCAAGAGGAATAGGTGGGTGGCCACCAATATCCTCCTGGATCAATATTGAGCCGAACTTCATTGGGTGTGCCAAGTCTATTTACATGGAAGAGAAGGTATCTCAAAATGCTGAGACAAAGCATAGCAACTTCCTCATCAAATGTGTTGAAGTACTTCAATTTCTCCATAGTAGAGTTGGGCTCAGTCTCAGTCCCCATGGTGACTATGTACACGACTTTTGACCTCATATGGATCACATTTTATGCTTTCCATTCAAAATAGTTGAATGGGGTTATAAATACACAAGTCTACTCCATTCTTCTTCTGTACTGTGTGACAGAAACACTGGTATGCTTACAATGCAAACACTCAATTTTTCTTGAAAAATGCCCTAAACAACAACTCAAAACTCTCTATATTTGATTTGCATCTCCACAAAGATCTGATACCATGTGAGAATTGCTTCACAGTGATATGTAGGAGCTAAGGAAATCTTCACAGTCTAATTTATTTACAAAATATGCAAGAAAATAGTAAAAGAGAACAGAATAACACACATATATGGTGCCAATAACTGATCCTTCTATTAGTGTACAACTTGTAGATTTATATGGACCATACTTATAATATAATGGGGAAAATTTTTGATCCCTTGGAGGCCATCTGTATGCATACAAGTGTCAGGTTAGGATTTGACCCCTAAACCCCCCCTGGGTTGACCAATATGCTCCCAAACCATACCAAACAGTCACAAATGCAAGTGTGAACATGGATGGAGGCATGCTGGATCATAAATGAAGGAATGATAGGAATGGGCGAACACATGTGTGAGTGGGAGAGTCTCAAGGAGCCAATAAATGTCCAAGAAGACAACAAAAAAACCACATTCACACACTAGTGCCCCTAGCCAAACATATTCCCCTATTAAGGGATAAGGAGTGGTTTGTCATCAATGAGGGTTCCTAGGTTGTCAAGATGATCAAACGAGAGTGCCTCAACTATTAGGATGATCAAAGTGGAGCGCCTCAACTGTGAGTTAATGAGCCATAAATCACCTAATAAACCAAGATTGATCAGTGTAACCTAAGTAGTATCATATAACATAAGTAAAATACAAATGAAAATTCCTCCTAGGTGTAAGGACATGGTACTAATGTATATTAATGCTCTAACAAAATTGAGAGTGGGAACAAATATTTCGTTATAGTCTATTTACTTCTATTTTGCAATAGCTTCCATTCCTGTCATGATTCATGATTGCATCCAAGTGAACATCATTAAATGTCTAATAGAACCATTTGGGACATCCCTTGACTTCTTTAGTTTGCGAATGAGCACTCACATCATGTTGAATTTGACTAACTTCAATGTTAATATCATTTTGATTTGGATAGATTTAAATAACCAAATAGGTATAACCCTCCTCATTTTATATATGCCTATTCAAAAGAATTGGAAGCCAAAAAAATTTCACAACAATTTGCAAAAAGGTATCATACTTGATTTATGGTTTGAATTACCCCAAAACAAGATGGCATGCAACTCATTAATCACAAAATCCTAACTATGAACAAATTTGTTAGTTTCAATATCAACCAGTTTAGAAGTTGTATCATGTTCACAACTTACTATACCTTCTAAACATTGAAATATTTCATTTTGAATTCAAGATAGTGTGCTTCCCATCAAGAATCCATACATAAGCAGCTCAACCAAAAACATTGAGATCACTTGAGGCTTCTTACCAAACCAAGCTTCTCTTAAGATGGAATTTTGTTCTTCTCTCTTAGCAGGGATGATTTTAAGGAATCATACTTATTTAAAAGTGTATAAATGTTGGCAAATATTACGAATTCTTAAAATGCCAACTATAAAATGATTGGCGATAATTTTCAATAAATATTTTAATTTCCAAGAATTTTATATCATTTATATAATAATTTGGTGATTTTTAGGGTGAAAACATTTTACCGCATCAAAATTGGGCGAAACAGGGCTTCAAAAAATGCAAAATGGCGAATCTTTTTTGGGAGAAAAACATGGAAAAATAGTGCATTGGGATAAAATTCACCCCTAAAATTATCCCTGTCACTTAGTAGAAAACCGAACTTCTTCAAAAAAAATCTCGATCTCTATATTTGAGGTTCATATATATTTTGAAGATCCGACTAGATGATGAATGCATCATCCCTAGTTTGAACTTCATGGACCACCTCATTCATGATGGAGATATTAATGTGCATGATATCTTATCTATTCATTGCACCATACTTTTATCCTATTCATTGATTTCACTCTGGATTTCTTTTCCTAATACTAATATGTCCAAACACATATACTCAAATATTGCAAGCATAGTCTTGAATTTGTGTATTAAACTTTTTACTACCCTTGAGCATAATATTCGACAAAGTGACCATAAATTTTAAACCAACTGTATTCTCATGAGATAATATCTCAATTCACAGTCATTATTTGATAAAATGTTTAAAGAAACTTTGTATACTTCTAACACTAACCACAAAGCACCTCTAAAAAAAGACCCACCCTAAGTTGGTTTCTTTGTTGCATACACTTAGAATGAGATGGATACACAAAAAATTGACGGACTTTTGGAGGACCCACACAACTTGATAACTTCCAGATGAAGGCACATGTGAGCTTACATACCTTAGTAGCTACATTCTAAATCAATGATGGTTATATTTTTAAACTAAGCATAGCTATAAATCAATGGATTTTTCTATATCAAACCCCATGGTTCTCTTCAAGCATAGGTATGATCCCAATCCCCCATGAAAACCAAGCATGGTTATTCGTAATACTATCAATTTCATAAGTATGATCCCAATCCCCCATGAAAACCAAACATGGTTATTCCTAATACTATCAATTTCTTGTATTTCTTGGTTCTACTATAGCATACTCAATCCATTCATGGTTTAATTCTATATGGTTTTAGATGAAGTACTTGCCTTGGTGAAGATGTTGCTTTATTTTGACAGCTTGAATAAGTTTTATATTTCATTAGTAGGTTCTCTTTAACTTCATATCGATAATCCAATTCACCATATCAATAATCCAATTCATTAGTAGAGATATCAATGAATTTAAAAATTGCTTATTTGACTATTTGACTATGGATATCCATCCAATTACTCACCATCTAAAGCTGTTAATAAAACAACTACCAAATTCATAATTAAATTTATAAACCCAATCACATGGATTCAAATATATCGAAAAGTATGTGGTAACTAAAGTAACTAATTCCTATCAAAGGTTAGTTTGGGATGAAAGGAAAAACTATGAAGAGATATATCACAATAGGAGAGGAGGTTTACCTTGATGGTGATAAGGAAAGGCCATCACATTATACATATCATATTCTGCGAGGTCGGACTTTTAAGAGGAGGAATCAAAATATTTACCTGTAACTCCAAGATAGGGCCTCTACCATTACTACATATGGATTTGAGATTGGTTCTCGGTCAACACCCTAATTAATTGATTCTTTGATTGGTTAAAATGTTCTTGGTGCTTCCACCTGTTCAATTGGATCAACTGCAACTAAAGGATTTGATCGTGGTGAATCTACAACTGGTGCTATTTCAATGGTCACATATGATAGCTATGAAGTTAGAAAAGCACCTCTATTAAGTGTGATTAGGCCTTAAGGCCTTGCATTTTCCTGGAAGGCTTGGTTGATTCTATCAATGAAAGGTTATGGTTATGTTAGAATCTTATCTCAAGAAAATCATATGACTATACTTTATTTGATTGCAAATATTAAAAATTTACAAAATTTAGTCAATTGTAACACTTCATTGTCAAAAATTGCAATTTTCAATTGTTGGAGTAACACAATTAAAAATGACTAACGTAAATGACTAATTCATATTGTTGTAGCTAGTCAATTTTTATGTCATGACTAAATTGGTCGTTTACAATACTCATTTTTAACTATGTCACTTATTATCTAGTCATATTTTTTAACCCATGACTAAATTAGTCGTTTATAGTTGTGTCACTCAAAATTGCTCTTATTTGGTTGTAAATCACTTGAAAAACTGTGGTGACTAGATTTTTTAGTCATGTGGTCACCAATTCTTCATTTTGTACTAGTAAGTAAAGTATCTCATCATTAAATCTATGGAGGAAAATGAGTCCAAGATCCACTCATATATCCCTAGGAATATTGACTCCATGGAATCTAAGTATGATACCATGGTTTGAGTCCATTAGGGAATTAGGTATTGAGTGATCCATGAGGATTCAAAACATCAAGGAGAAGAAACAAAGGAAGATGCAAATGAAACACCCTCTAATCTTCCAACTAGATTTTATCATCCTAGACTCTTATTATAATAATGAACATTGATATTGATCCTTAGGTCACTCAGTTTTTGTTTTTTTCTATCTATTTTATTTCTAGTTTGAAGGGACTCTTTAAACCCATGGGGGATTATAGTTTGTAGGCACAATTTTGATACAACATATCTTTTCATGGTTTTTTGATATCATGTTTTCTATATATCACGATCATAAAATATTCTAACCTTATGAAAGATTATGTTGAGCAACTTTATTTTAGTTTTTTTCTGAAAAGATTAAAGTATATTTTAAATCTACCATTTATTTGAACTTTATGAATTTCATACCAAGACCTCACTCTTCAAAAAGATGATCTACTTATCATAATGTAATATATTATCTCATCTAAAATAATGATATATTAAAATAAATAAATAAGTCATATTAAATTAATACTATAGCTTCTAAAATATAATATAAGTAAGGTACATATTCTAAAATTAATAAAAATATAATTAAATAATTTATATTAATCTAATATTATACATTTTCAATATTCTAAAATATAATATATAATGATACAAGTATTGCATTTCAAATTATGTTTTAAATTAAAGTATTAATTAATACAATTTTTGAAACAAGTATTGCATTTCAAATTATGTTTTGAATTAAAATATTAATTAATACAATTTTTTTTCAAAAATATAATATATGATGATACAATTATTGTGTTTGTATTAAATTAAATTATTAATTAATACAATTTCCTGGACTAAGTAAGGACTAAGGATACCAAAAGGTTCCTGGATTAGGTAGAGGGTAATATTGAGGTAGAGAAGATGACTCTAGAGGCCTTGTAGAAGTAAGAGTAGTGGAATTCGTAGGTGGAGGAGGGGAGCTCAACTTGCATTATGGGAAACACTACGCCAAAACAGTCTTATTGTATTGGCAGATGAAGGCTCTAGTGGGGAAAGCAATGATGGATTCTCACCGTGTGTGCTCAAACATGAGCAAATGCACAAAGGCCATGCTCTAGTGGAATTGGGATCATATCCCAAAAATCAATGGCAGGTTGAATAGGATTGTGGACGCTATCAAGGATTCATTTCCAATTTTAATGTGTTGGCTCAAATGACTACCGAAAAAATATTCAAGTGATGAGAGCATATGCCTCAACTAAGCAACTAGGTGTAGGAGAGCAAGATGCTGATAGTTACCTTTTCTGATGATGTTTATGGGTATTCCTTGTGTTCTAGTTTTTGGGTATGTGCTGTGTAGGTCTTGTTTCCAATATTATTGGTTACTTGGTTTTACCATATCTAACTAGTTTGATGACAGCTTCTTCTTTTAATATTTAAAAAGGTTAAGTTAGGGTAAATGGATGGCCTAGTTTCATGCAAGGTTGGTTAGAAATATTGGTTAGAAAAAATAATGTTTAGATATTTTAGATAAAAATGCTTTTAAAACATTTATTTTAAATAATATAATGTATAAAATAAAATAAATAAAATAAAATAAAATATATTAATAATAAAATGTATTTAAAAAATAAATTAACTTAACCAATAAATTTCTTATCATCAGAACATATTTTTTATCAATGAATTTTTCCAGTAAGTACATCTCTTCCTCCCATCATAATATCCCAAAATACAATAATGCCGCTAAAACACATTTTAATATAGATATTATATTAATTGAGAACACCACATTTGTTTTCAATAATATCATATATATTTATGGATTGTGGCCATAATAAATACATTTTTATCATTGTGTTTTGAAGTTTGTTTCCATAATGTTTTATTTCATTATTTTGATTTGATGATATTCAGAAGAAAGATTCAAAGAAAATTGTTTGTTGTAATTTATTTAATAATTCATCACTAATAAGAAGAGAAAACTAACTTTTTTGTAATTTGGAAATATATGATATGAGATTTATTTTTGTGAATTATGGTCATTAATGTAAAAAAAATCATTTTTCTTAGGTTGAATGATGTTTGTATCTAGCATTTATTGAACCACATTTTCAATCTCACTATTTTGTGCATATGGGTACCTTTAGGGACTCAAGTTAAGTGATACATTTTGTTTGCAAGTGAATAACATGGTCACTATCTTGATTAGCAAGTCGAATACCTTTGGGAACCTCTCCAAAATACATTGGAATGATTGTCAATAACTTGTTGGAGATTGAATGGAATAGAACGTATATATGCTTGAACATACAGTGAGAACAATAATGAAATTACTCCATGGTGTCCCCTTTTAGCAATGTTGACATCATGTTATCTTGCTTATCACTTTAGAAGGTTTCCCTAGAATATGTCTAAGTTAAATTTTCTTTCCTACTAAAGAGAATTCATGTAAACTTTCTAAAATTAAGAACGAGTATTCCCAATGATTCTAACCATTGGACCTCTAGTATAACATTAGCACCACCTATTTGGATTGAAATCACTAGACTATCTATTAAATACCTCCCCAAAGTAAGCTTAACACTATAGCACTTTCTTGAACAAATTATATTGTACCTCTATCTGCAAGCATTACTTGAAATTTTGGTGTTGGATACACAAACCAATTGAAATGTTTGGCTAATTTGCAATTAATGAAGCTATGGGTACTATGGAATTAATCTACACTATTACGTTTTTCTTTTTGATATCTCTTTTTATCTTGAGAGTTTGAGGAGTGTTAATTCTAGCCAATGCATGGAAAGATATGGTTGGAGTAGTATCTTCTAAATATACCTCTTGAGTTTGTTCAGGTTCTATAATTTATTCCATTTCACAGTTCATGCAGAATAATTTTGTGTAAATGAGTTTATGCCCCTTACTATGTTTGTCTTCAAAATTGACACATAGTTCCTTTTCTCTTCTTTACTTCACTTGTTGGAATGCCAATCTTGTAGGCTGAATGAGTTTAGGGGAGGAAACATTTTCCTCTCTATAGGTGTTAGTAGAATCCCTTTTAGTAGCCATATTTTCACTTTCAACACTTATTGCCAAACTAAAAGCAGTATCCAATGATTTATGTCCAAAGAGACGGAGCTCATGCTGAACTCTCTCCTTTATAGTTCCCATAAAATATCTAACAAATTATCCTTTGGAATCTTGTTCACTCTAAGAATAAACTTCTATAATTATTTAATGTGCTCTATAACTCAACATTTTAGCTTGATATTTTTCAATTGGATAAAGAAGGTGTTGCACTTAATATCTCCATTGTATACTATAAATCCATTTGTAAATATAGACCAAGATACAATAGCTTCCTTTGTATAGTCACAAATACATTGGTACCATACAAATTGATTAGGTTTTCAATACAAGAATGCAATAGTTACATTTTGTAAAGTTGGCTCTTGGTGTAGATGAAAGAATTACTCCATTTAAAATATTCATATTATTGGATCATTGCCATCAAATTTTGTCATCACAATATTGGGAATGAAGTAGTTCTTTGGTCTTAGAGTTGAACCCATAATGAGCTGATGAATGATCAAATGTTGGGGACTCAAACCTCTTTTTTATTCAATTTTTTTTCAATATTCTCAATCTGTGACTGGGACAAGTCCCTCTTTATCTCCTTATCCTCTTACTTAGGATATAAATTGTGAGAAATATATGTTTAAATTGATTTAGATTTAACCCCTTCATAACATTGAGGCTATTTTGGATATGATATTTGAATGGTTGGGATTGATTATTATTTACATTTTTCATGATGTCCACCATTATTAGCATCGTATTTTGCATGTTCCCTACATTTTCAATAACCTTGGACACTGCTAAGCCTACATGGTCATGCTTGTCTCATGTCATGGATGACTCTTCATGAGGATTATTAGGTGTAGTAATTTTTTCTCCACCTCTTGCCATTTGATGCCTATAATATCCACAAGATTTATTTTCTCTTTACTCTTTTTCACAACTTTGAATCACCCAAAACAAATATTCCAATTAAAAGTTATGCAAGTTTCAAGTTAACATACATTTAAAAACCCTAGTTGTAGGTTGTTTCGATGGATGAAATTACTTCTAAATTATCTTTGAAACTTTGGCCCCTCTAAGTCTAAAATCCTATAGTATCATAATATGTCTTCTCTACAGTTTCACAACTTTGTTTCAATTCTGATATGCCAATGCAAAGTTGTGGTAACTTTACCAAAACTTGTTTTGTCCCTTTCAAGAGAGTGAACTAATTGTACGGATTGACTAGTTTCCAATTTTTCTTCTCAAATTATGAAACTTTTACCACAAATAGTATCATCCATATTACATCTCATGAAATAAGTGACACTCAATTTAGATATCTCAAGCTTAAAATATAATAGTTTTACCTAGAACACTTGTTTGAGACTAGTTTTTGGACTAATAGAAAACTTTAAATTGCACAAACTATAACTATGAACTTAAAATGAAATGGGACATGGAATTTTTATCATAGATACTTTTCTATGTTCTTTGATACTACTCAAAAAAAATTCTATCGAAGATGCTATAAAACAATTATAGTGAAACTAGCTCTGATACCAAATGTTATGCACCAAATTCCCAAAATAACATAATAATAGAAAAAAGAGCAACCCAACACCTTCATAATGAAATAAAAAAATGAATACGAAGCCTCATCAAGGGGAAAACTTCGTTATACAATGTATCAAATTAACTAGACAACATGAGATGATCCTAAAACTAGGCGACTTCCTAGGTATATATCTAGGAAACAAATGGTACAATTACAGCTATAGTCGACCCGGTAGTTACAATTATGGTCCTAACCAACCATTAAAGACAATACTAATATATTAATAGAAATGTAATTTCATAATATACAAGATTAACATTATCCAACAATTACCAAATCAAATCGTTAAAATGAGTTGCAAAATAGTTACAATAAACCATATAAAAACGCTTTTAATGAGGGGGTAAGAGCCTAAATAATTTGTATTTTACATCAAATTAAAAAAAGATTACAAAGAATCAAAAGACTTGACCATAGATGGCGGAGATGGATTCCAAACACTCCTTGAGGGGGCTCTTTCCTTTTTAAGACTCTCACTGATCTAGGAATATCTAAAGTAACATTTATCCTTATACAATCTTTAATTAATAGAAATGTGTGCATTGAAACCACTCCTAAAGCATAATGAGATTGATTTAAGAAATACAGAGTAAAATTTTTAGTGAAACACATGTAGGAAAATCTTACCCTCTTTGAAATTATTGGCGTGTATGGATGATTCCTTCTTTTATAACACTTCCTAGAGGAGATGATGGGAAAGTAGAGATTCTTTCAAAACTTTGGCCCATGTAATTGCCTTAAATTACATCATAACTTAAGTAATACAATTTAATTCTTAATCAAGCATTCTAGTTTGCGTGGTGGAACTATGGTAAGTTCATGTTCAATAACATTTACTGCTTTATGTGACACCTAAACTAATTTTATGCATATATTTCATTTTGGTCAAATTCTTGGTTTTCCCTTGATACTCCATCGACAATTGATATTTTCTCCATAATTGTTTTGTTGTAGTATGGTAGTTAACCATCTTAGATAATTGATATTTTCTCCATAATTGTTTTGTTGTAGTATGGTAGTTAACCACCTTAGATACATCTTAACTTTGAATCTACCAAGGGCCTATATGGATCAAATTCCTTGAGATGCAAATCCTTTATATAGTGTTAAACTTGAGTAATGGTTGTACCTCAAGAGATTTGATCCATCTCTATGCTTGGTAGAGTGAGAGTTAAGATGGATCTATAAGTTTATATGTATAACACAAAAATAAGGAATTCACAAAGGATAAAGAGGTTGTTGCTTTGAAGCATGGAAAATTTGAACCATAATCTTTTTTCAAGGATTTATATACTTGTACCAGAGCATTATATACCTCTATGTAAGGTTTCTTGTACAAACTATTTCAATGAGTTTTGTTTTGGACCGAAATAGATTTTTTATTTAATTAAGAGTACATGTTCCAAGAAACATTAGAATCAAAATAAAAACTTAAGAGAAATCTCCATATCAAAGTTCACCATGCCATTGGATTGGTGCAATCCTTATAATGATAACCTCTTTAATTTTAGTATTGTATTTACTTTATTAATATATACATATGTAAGTGTTTTGTTGTAAATTGTGTGTGCACACCCAAGAGTGTATGTGTGTGTCAATTCAACCATATTCTTTGCTCAAGGGATTAGAAACTTGCACCAGGCAATTATACACCTCGAAGTATGGTTTCTTGTACAAATTATTTCAAGGAGTTCTGTTTTAGACTCAAATAGATTTTTTATTTACTTAAAAGTACACTTTCTATAATACATTAAACTTAAAAAAAAACTTAAGATACATTGGTGCAATCCATATAAGGATGACCACTTTTATTTTAATATTATATTTACATAATTGTATGTGTGAGAAAACTAATAATACAGAGAGAGATAAGAATAAGCGAAATTTTTTAGGTTAGAGATGAATACAATTTTAAATATAAATTTGATATGCATTTATATAAATGTATTTTGAAATTAAGTTAATTTAAATTTGGATCATACATATGACATCTCACTCACTACGGCTCTAGAAGGAGAATCTTAACCTAATAAAAATGAGTGATATCACATAAATATCTAGTTTCACAAAATATTCTAACTAAAATAAATTAAGTATTGTTTTTTTAATATTCAAGAAGAAGACCCCTAGCATAATCATTTATATACTTCATAATAAGAATAGTTTGAATACTTTTTAAATAATCAAACTCTATCTTCAATTGCCTCCATGCATACATACATTAAAAAAAATTCCCATCCAACCTTATAAGTCATAATTACATTCTAGTATATACAACCATAGAGTTGTAAAATTCAATTTTGAATCAACTAAAGCTATCTACATGTTAGTGCATTCCAGCATATTGGTAAACTATCTACATGTCAGTTCATTTCAGCGCACTAACCTGCAAAATATTTCAAAATGTAATACAGATAGGCCCCAAGACTATGATTGTATCTCCCTTGAGTCAATGGATTTCATGAAAGTCCAGCTTCGGCTTCTCCTTTCCATTGTTCAAAACATTGGATCACTCGAATGTAGATGGTCTCGATGTTGGCCTTATACTTGGATAATGATCTATATCATTACAGTGTCTTGTTGGAATATGCTTGGACTGCCTTGGTTTCTACATGATAAGTTCTAATTAATCTACTATATATTTTATTTACTCAATCTTTATATTGTACCAGTTAGTCAATAAGTTTTTATGAACAAAGAATACTTTTGCAATCTATCCAGTAACGACAATCACTTCAACCATGCTTTCTTTTTGCGCCCTAGTTGGTAAATATTTGATAACCTTTTTCTCTGAAATGTATTTTTCCCATTCCTTTATCGAATTATTTGTTTCTTGTACATCAAGAACTTTCAGTAAACGGTTCCAAATTTGTGAACTGACGTTAACTAGGTTTGACAGCTTGGTCGTGTCATCTCTCACACATTAAAACACACCATTTATAATGCTTAGTTATTCAGTGAGCTATGTTTTTTTAGTGAGCTATGAATGCATAAACAACAGTTTATCACATATAACTAGAAGAATGTGTGAGAAAAAAAAATTAAAAAAAATTGATGGTTGATAAATGGATAACTCGAAGATGATGCATGGATGCATGGATAATGTATAATTTGGGGTGGACAGGTAATTGACCCATGTATAACCTATAATTTTGTGGTACTTAAATTGCTTACCAAAAATTATGTGGTTGTGCTAGTCATATACTTTCCTCAAATAAGGCATCATTTTTGCATGTTTTTTGTGACACATGCAGGAGGGAGCACCTACTATTGGAATGTTGAGGTATTAGAATAAAATTCACTTACTTCAGCTACCAAGCATTCATTGAACACCACCACTTATGCATTTTATATTCTAAATCATGATATGTTGTATCAAGGGCTTTTTGTTGGTCCTATAACTTTGTCAACATCTCCCCACATTATCATATCAAGTCTACTAAAGGAACTGCAAATAAGTCGAACTTCATACTAGGAAGTTGGTGGAGACTTCCCCGTGGTTGGAGCTTCATGAGTGGCAATAACAAGTGGATTAATGTGCAAAACCCTACTCGAGACCCTTGGGCCCTGTCTCATCCTCCATCTCGAACTAGTTGAGTGTGTTGCTTCATTGGTCATCGACAAGGTGCTAATGGCTTCATGTGGGTTGTATTAACTTCCTCCAAAGTTTGTCTCGAGGATAAAATAGCTCTTGAATTCGGTAACTAGTGCGATGAATCATGTTGGAGAATCTAGGTCACCTCCAAATGAGGTTACATGTTATCCATTGCCTCTTGTACTTTCTTGGGAAATGGAGACAAACTAGATGTCTATGGAGCATCCTCCATTCTCTATCCTCTATTCTTTGTTGTAACCTAATAATTTATGAAGGTTATCATAAAATAAGTTTCTTATGACTTATGGCTGGAATGTCAGGTTGATCTTTGGTATGAACTATATATGTGGCTTCTATAACATATTTAAACTATGTTGTATGTGGTTTATTTTCCCAAATGGATCTCCTTTCATTGACATGGTTACCATGTTATGTGGCTTATTTTACCCTAATGGATTTCCTTTCTTTGGCATGGTTGTGGTTGGTTCACTAGTGCTATCCTTTGCAAATGGAAGTGTTTCGCTAGTGCCACATCCTAGAAGTTTAGTTGTTGACCTAGTCCTTTCTTCCCAATCAATTTGGCATCCTTTGTTTCATCCCCTTCCACTCTATGCTTGTTTTCCTCATCATGCTCCCATTGTCCCTTTAAAGAGTCAAAACTAGGTGATTCTTGAACAGGTATAGACCTAGTGTGGGAAGTAGTTACCATTGACAGGATTCTTTTGAGAGTCTCTCTATGGGTTGGGAGTTTAATAACTCAAGTGTTTTAACCCTACAATGCAAATGCTTTCAAAATATTTAAAGAGTAACCCTTAATGGTCTCTAATCCATCAAATGGTGTTGTAGGTTTTCCAAGAAGTTACTTGCTTGTGAAAAGAAATAAAGCGTTTTCTTCACCTACCTTAAGCCAAATTGCTCTAAAGCCACATTGCTCTAATTTTCATTCTCCATTGAGCCTCCTCCCACGTTAAAACAATATGCTTCTCTTAAGGGTCAGTGCAAGAAGATGAGGGACCTTTAAGATGCAATCCTAGTTTTCAAAAACAACATCATGTTACCAAAAAATACATCAACCCGAGCCTGACATAGCACTTGGTATGGTTCAACCCGAGCATGACATGTCATGGAACATGTAGGATAGGAAGACAAATCGCGTACGCATTATATAAATACATATCGTGAGCGTGATATGTAGTTATAAAACGCGTACACGATTTGTAAATCAAAAAAAAAAATTAAATACACAGTCCCGAACCCGCAGCCCATTTTCACAATCAAGAACGCAAATTCGACGGGCCATTGGAGCGTTTGGAGCGAGACCACTGCTTGGGATTGTTGCAGGAGCTGATTCAAGTTGAGGGGAGGAGATTTCACTCGTGCATTGTCATCCAACAAGGTAATTCAATCACCCAATGCATTTTTTTTGGTCAATTTTTACCCTATAATTGTGTGACTTTAGATGTGTGATATTCAAATGCACTTCCCTCCTATCTTTTTTAATTCTCAAGAGCATTACCTTATACACCTAGTAGAAGAGATTGAACAATGTGGTTCTATCCATATCCATACAATGTTGCTTGCGGAGAGATATATGAAGTTTCTAAAACATTTTGTGAGACAAAGAGTTCATCTAGAAGGATATATGGCTGAGGGGTACATGGTCTTTCAGATAATGGTTCATTTCAGTGAGTACTTGCCTCAATTGCATTTTGAAGCTCCATGATTATGGGGCAATAACCAAGATCAATTTTTTTAAGGAGAAAGATTAGAGGGTGGATGGTCTTCAAAGAGGATAAGAGGTATACTCAAATTTTTTGTAACAATTGTTCTAATCCTAAATATTGTAAATTTGGATTTAAATAATGATTACTTGTACATGTAGATGCTAAGGAGTGGGATTCATTACATTTGTATGGTGCATACAATTCTTAATTTATGTTAGAGTGGACTGAGGAGTATAATCAACAAAAGAAAGTAGAGGTTGAATATCACTTTAAAATGGTTTTTAGAACATACTGGAATGTAATTCAATATTTAGAGAATGATAATTGTGTATGTTTTGTTTATGCAACAAACATAATGGAAATTAGGTTTTTAACAGTTTTTGAGGTGGTCATGTTTTAGTGGATTTATGATGTCAAGGTAAATACATTCCATAACTTCTCAACTGAATAAGTTTTCTTGTTTCATATTATTTTGTGATTCTCTAACAATTTTCTCAAAGACATATGATTTGGTGGGGCTAGGGAATCCACCACATGCCAATGATTTAATTGATATGTTGAATATATTTTCCCAGTAACACCTATGTAAGAAAAAATCAATACCATAAAGATACAAAATAAAAGTAAAAGTGTTAAACTTTAATTATTGTTTATAGTTTTTTATGTTTGAAAAATTAGTCAAACTTAAGTTTGTGTATGTTTTCCTTAATTTACATTTTCAATTTCGAAGAGATGTCATTATATACCATGTATACGTTTCTAATTATTTTCTTATTGATTTTTTTATTGCAGTTGCGGCTATGGGCCCCAATGTGGAAATATTGATTGAGCTTGCCCAGTTGAGAGGTTTGAGTATTGCTTTTAGTGGTGGTGATAGAATTCGACATTCACTTGCATCCACTTTGGATGCAATTGTTGAGACCATCACATTGTCAAACAACATACTATATGATATTACTTCATATAGAGAAAGAAAAAGACGTGAGTACGCTGATGGGCTTAGCTACAATGCAATAAAAAAGTTGAAAATCACCAAGGAGCATATATTTTCATTGTTTAGGGACCCTCACATGGGGGAAATCCCAAATGAAAATAGGCCACATATCTCTATCGAGTGGTGCACATATCAACCATTTGTTGATAACTGGATGGACAGATGGTATATGGTTTTTGATATGCCGCCACACAACAATAGGGAAATCCCATTGTACTTCCTTCGGAATATGTATGCAGAGTTCGTGTTGGGAAAACACGTAAACTATTTTGATATATTGCAGTTTCAAGGGATCAGTGGGGGGATGCCCCAAAACCGACCCAATGCCAGGCTTCGAGACGTTGATCACCCTATCTCTGCACCTCACAGATAGTTTCCTGGGCCAGATGTCCCACCTGTACATCATGTTATTCCACAGACACGTGAGGCATTTTTGAGTTTGGCACGGGCCATTGTTCACCATAGCACTATGGTTCAGCATATGGGTGAGGAAGGGACATATGTCCCTGGTGTGGTACATACACCAGGTCCTCATGGTGCAGGACCATCTTCTAGTGCAGTACCCCCCATTGGTGCAGCACCATCTACTGTAGGACCATCTACTAGTGCAGCACCATCAGCACATTCCCAGCCTACTTTTGAGCCTCACGAGTACACATCATGTGGTCATCCATGCTATGGTCTTTTGTCAGATGTTGTCTTCAGTGGGTTTTTGAGTGATGTATGTATATGGTTAATTGTAATAAATTCTTCATTTATTTTCCTCTTTGCACACATATGTATAGTTTGAGCTAATATATTAATTTTGTGAACTTGCAGCTAATGCTTTATGCCGGAAGCGACGCCCCAGAGTATCATGTCCCACACTATACACAGGGGCAGGACATTCTATCCACTGATCCCGTATCTCACACCGAGGTAAACATTTTAAAATTTCAGTTTTTTAATACTTGTTAAATTGTTAATTTCCACATACTGTACATGTTAGTTCACTAATGTTATCTACGGTCTAATATTTACAATTATTAAACTTGCAGATGCCGGATACTTCACGGGGGAAAGCAGTGATGGAGGTAAGATCCATATCTGGGCAGATGCTAGATCCTACACAAGGGGAAGCAGTGATGGAGGTAAACATTTTAAACATTTAAAAAATGTCATTTTTTAAATACATGTATGTTCGTTGAATCATCCATGTCTAGCTACATGAACTCTTGTTGACTATAGGCTGGTACCGAAACACCTGGACCACTTCTTGGAGTTGTATCTCCTTATAGGCCATATGTGAACAAGGGTCAAGTGTATATGAGATGGCCTACTCCTAGAAAGAGTGAAGTTGTCTGCGACCATGGAGATACTGATAACATGGTAATTTGTATATCCTTCGATGATATTTCTTGGTTAACTTGAAATCCAGTGCATAAAATATGTTGTTAATGTTTGATTTGCATGTTTACTGCATCAGGAGCCAGAGTTCACTGTTGAAAACCTTGCAGGGATGGTTGATGCAGTAGTCAGTGCTGCATCTACAATGGCAACAAGTCACACAGAGGTACAACTATTTGAACATGATATAGACATAGTGTGTTATTGTTGTCTATTGTTTATTCATGCACATTTCTAACTATTTCAAGATTTGGTGATTGTAGCCACCACCACCACCAGGTCCTGCCCCCTCTGGTTCGACCATGGATGCGACCATCATTCATGTTCAACCAACAGCTCCATCTGCTACACAAGAAACCCAATCCCCTTTGTCATGGTCTCTCACTGAGGTGAGATGTCCATTAATGAACAATTGTTTCATGCAATGTCCATTAACATTTTCATAATTTTTGAGTTAATTTAGATATGGTATTTTATTGAGCTAATGTATTAGTACATAGTTAATTGAATTTAACAATTGATATTTAATTTGTAGGATCCAGAGATGCACACTGGTCCTATAGTTGTTCCTAGAGGATCACCCTCAAGAAAGAACAAGAGGAAGCTTGAGTTTTGATGTGTCTTATGGGATATGTACATGTGGCTTGGACAATTTTGGATACATGTACTTTTGGAGACATGTACATTGACATTTCACTTACATGTACATGTGGCTTGTATAGTTATTGATACATGTACATGTGGCTTGGATAGTCTTGGATAGTTGTGGAGATACATGTACTTCTGGTTACTTTTGGATATATATGTACTTTTCGATACTTTTGGATATATATGTAATTTTGGAGACATGTACACAATTGACATTTCAGTTAT
>LPNX010528216.1:1059-63613 GCA_001517045.1 Pseudotsuga menziesii
TGATGGTCTCAAGTAGCTCCAGCATAAGGTAAGAACCCTGCATGAGTAGGAAAACATGTGCAACGAAGAGACAGCTGAGAAACAAGCCGAAGTTGAAAGGGTGAGAAGGATAATTCAGCATGTCCAGCAAAGAATCCACAAGTTAACGTAGGTAATGGTCAATGCGTCGTTGGAACACCCTAGCTCCAACCAAGTGCAGGAACTGGAGCAGTATGTAGAAGAATCCTGCCGGGAGGTAGAAAGGCTTACTCCCAGTTTTGGCCAATTCCAACAGAAGGTTGGAAGCGTAGAACAATTTGCGCTAGAAGATGCACCAGAGGATGTGCAAGAAGAGGAAAAGGAAGATGAAGATGACCAAGAAGAACAACATGAAGAAGAAGTTGGACAACTCGAGTTTTGTCATCTAAAATATAAACATTTTTTTTTCTAAGTATGGGATAAGCCTGCGGTGTAGGAAACACCGCAAAAAAAAAAGTAACAAAACGCGCAAGAGAGGAAGCATGAGAAACGTACGTGAGAAGAAAAGGAAAAACAACAACAACAACAACAAAAACAACAAAGAAAAGGCTGTGCATGTTGCGCCACCTCCTATGTCCATTGCTTAATGGCTCCGGATGAGCCACATGTGAGTGTTGGGGGCCTGCTGGTCCTTGCGAAAGCGCGCAAGAAATAAGCACAAACGAAGAAACACGTAAGAATCAATCCACCGCGTAAGCATAAACAAGGAAATCTACGCAGACAAAGAAAACTACATGGAAGAGGAAATCTACGCAGAAGAAGGAATATGCGCAAAAGATGTCACCTGCGTGGAAAAGGGAAATTATGTAGAAGGAAGATTCCTGCAGGGTAAAACAGTAGCACAAATGCAGATTAATGGCTGAAAGTGATAGGATGATCGTGGGTGCTGAAGTCAGCTTAAGTCGGTGGATGCCACATGAGTGAATGGATGCTGTAAGTATGATCGTTAGTGTCCCATGTCAAGTAATGATCGCCATAGCTGTAGCTTGGGAGGCACCCGACGATGACAGTTAACAGACTGCCTGTATGCAGTCAACCCTGCATGGTCATGTAAAATAGTATAAACAGGAGGGATTCAATAGTTAGAGGGTTTCTTTTAATTTACTCTTTGGTGGATTTTTAGATCACTTCTATTTTCTTTTGATTGGTTAGTAGAGGGGTGATCTCTGAGGAACTAGAGGGAATTTGTGGGATCTGAGTGGTAGATTTGTCGGAAGTTTGCAGGATGTAGTCAGAGGTAGTGCAGTAGAAGAGAAGATCTGCTAGAGAGGTGCAGATGGTAGAGAAGTCGATCCAAGCCATGTGTGGATCAGTAGATGGTAGCAGTAGTTAGGAGAAATAAGACAGAGAGAATGAGAGCAAGAAAGATTCTGAGAAGAAAGATAGATCTAAAATAGTCTGCAATCAAATGCAGGCTGAAGGTGCCATGTATTTCTCATGCCAGATGAAGAGTGCCTTGTGGTTTTTACCTGGATGGGTTTCCACATTAACTCTCCTGTGTGTTGATGATTGAATGTGTATGGTTGTTTATGTTTATGCTGCAAGTCCTGTCATGGTTGAATGAATGTCATACTTTTAATAGAAGTACAAAGGTATGAATAGGTTATTATGTGCAGCTTTTGAGTATTAGTTTATGTTTACAACACAATCATTGTTGTGTGTCTGTTATATTGCGCTTGTCTGTTAGCTCGTTATTATATCCCTTTATGTTTCAAGTACTAAGGCTGAATCTGTGTCACGCTGTTAGTAGTTAAGAAATTATATGCACGGTGTGCGCTACAATTCGGCGTAAATGACTACATCCTCACAACTTGGTCGATCTCCTTGGCCGCACGCCAAGGGACTATAATCCCTTGATGAGCCGTGAAAACATGGTTCTGGAGGTTACCCATCAAAGAGATACCTTGGGTGAGACTGCTCCTGCTTTGCAGGTATTGCCGATGGGGCTTTCTCTATTGAGCCAGTATCTTAGGTGTTTGTTGGGTTGATGAGCTGCACAGAACCTGGGTCGCGTGAGTTAGGAAAAGTGGCCAACAAATGGTTCTGTTGCTGGGACCTATTGATCAAAACGAGGGAAATGTTGTGGCACCTGACTAAGAGTGAATTCGAGGATTGGATGGAGTCGAAGATGTTGATATTCGCACAGAAGGAAAGCGAGGGTTCACGGTTGAGCCCTAAGAACTGGCTACAATGATATCTATATTCAGATATCCATGAAATTTTCTTCGCAGAATTTCCCATTATATTGCAAGAATGGTTGTCAAAGTTAGCAACCCAACAGACTAACTTCCATAGGAGTAGCTGAGTGGACTGACCAGTTAGCACAAGAAGTAGCGCAAGTAAGTAACCCTATTTCCAGAGCTGTTTATTTTTGGATTAGTAACATATTCGACGGATATTTTACTGAGTTCATTGTTGAAGCGATAACCTCGTATAGTGAGGAAGAGAGACATTTCTTCCAATGACCTCGGGTAAGGTACCTTGTGTCTATAAACCTATGGATTAAAATGCTCTTTTATGATAAGGGTATTTTACAACTCAGTGATTGAGTCGTACAGCTCGTGAAGGGGATATGCTATGTAAAATTTAGGAGTAATATGGAAGGTAGTAAGTAGAAATGTTCCCAAGAAGATTTGAAAATGAGTTGGACACTGGATTCTTAAGAAGTGGAAGGAGGTTCCAGTCAGGGAAGAGGAGGAAGGTAGCAGGAGGCAGGAGGGCTTATAGCCCGCCCAGGGAAGGTGAACATGGATGTGAGTCACATGTAGATGAAGGGTCCTGTCACAAAGAGGAGGAGTATAGGCCAATTTCTGAGAGAGTAGAATCAAAAGAGTCTGTAGAGACACTAAGGACAAGATGTGACTACGGCATTCCAAGAAGATCACCTGAAGTGAGACCTAGAAGTTCCTCACCTGAACCGCTTGTGAACACTAGTAGTCCTAGTGTCAAAAATGGTGCACAAGGAGGCCCATCAATGACCTGAGTAAATCCAACAAATCTGGGGAATCCAGTGAACAACCCCAACGCCACCCTAATGGCAGGGACAGACGTTAGACTACCCACATTCAATGGGAATGGAACAGAGGATCCAGAACAACACTGGTTCTTCTGCGAGGCAGTATGGACGGTCCACCTCATTAACAATGATGACATCCAAAAAGCGAAAATGATTACGACTCTATGGGGTCGCGCATTGGATTGGTATATGAAGTACTGTGTAGTACCACTAGGGCAGCCGTAGAGGACTCTTGGTGAGATTCGACACGCAATGATCTCGAAATTCAAAAAGCCACAATCTGAGTCCTAATGTATAACCGAGATCAAGGAAATTAAACAAGCTTAGACAGAAACAATTTGGGACTTTGACCAACGGTTCAAAACGCTGATGGACAAAGTAAGCTTCCAGATGTCAGACGTGCAACATAAAGAGTGGTTTATTGTTGTGCTACTGCCACACATTAGGGGACCACTCATGCAGCAAAATATTGCGACACAAATGGAGGCACTGGAATTGGCAATGAAGCTAGAGGCTTCACCAGAGATGGCGCCACATGAATGATACAGATTCAGTCATAATTGGCTAATCTAGCAATTTAACTACAGGACATAAAAAGAAGAAAATAGGTGTAGGAAGACCTCTGGTGTACGCGATGTCGGGCTAATTGACATACCAAAGATGATTGTCCGGCTTACATGAACTACATCTTGTCTGGTGCTCCAAACCCATTGAGTACCCAGGGGCTTCCCTGGTGTAACATATGCCAGACAAGGGGACACCGCGACGTAGATTGCATGTTCCTGCATAAGACGGTATGTACCCCAACTAGTTTGTATTGTAAAATTTTTAGATATGTAGGCCATGATGAAAAATATTGTAGGGCATACCAACTTCTGAGAGAGAAAATGGTAGATGCATATCTAATGAGTACTAAGGAGAAAATAAATATTGAGCAGGCACAAGCATAGTTCTAAATCTGTGCCTCAGTTCCAAGTTGCGCCTCATTTTCAGCCTGTGTAGCAGTTTCAAGCTGCGCCTTAGTTTCATCCTGCACAATAGTTTCATATGGCGCCACAGTTTCAGAACGTAGCCCTGTATAAGCCATATCAATAGCAGTATCAACAACCACAATACCTGCCGCAACCGCCACAACCTCAGTTGAAGGGTGGTGGCAATTACAGGGGCCGAGGAGGAGGAGGATTTGGATGAGGAAGAAGGCCAATGGTATGCTACAATTGTGGAGTGCAGGGCCACTTTGCTAGAGACTGCCCTGAACCTGCGAAGACTTTCTCATATTGCAAACAAGAGCACAATGTGGAGCAATTTCAGCAACTTATCACTAGATGGCAAGCCCGGACCGTTGGAGCAGCTAACCCAGCACCAAATCTTGTGCCAAATGCTCCTAACCTGAATGCTAAATCCAACATACAGATGATAGTCATAGAACCACGAGAACCAAGTGTAGTTGTGGTAACAATGGGAGGTGCTATGATGGGTGCATATCAAGTTACGTACACAGAGCCTATGATGCAAGCACAACCATAGGTACAGCCCGCCGTGCAAAAAAAAGCACCACTTGATGTTGAAAAGCAGAAGCGCATATTCATGGATGTATGCCCAAAGTTCATAGGAATGGAGTAGCCATCGACCTAAGGCCAAGTGAAAGATATGCCTAAGAGATTCTAGAAGATATTCGAACAACAGACTGCAAGTAAGAGTGTAGATAAGGTTAGTAATCTCAACCATTCCTATCAAATTGTTTGGTGCTAATCCAGGACAAGGATGCACTTGTAAAGTTGGAAGCGCTTATAGACCAGTCGGCAAAGAAGGTTAACAGTGTCAAGACAAAGTTCAAAATGGGTCGTGAACTCAGAATGTCCATGCAAATTGGTGATTATGACATGGACTATATCATCCTTGACTTGGGATCTGATGTTAACATTTTAACGCGCCAAATGTGGGAAATAATGGGCAATCCAACCCTAGAATGGTCCCCAACTCAATTAATGCTTGCTAATAAGGCAAAGGTCCTACCCATTGGTAGATTGAGTCAGGTCCAAGTCAATATAGAAGGATTGCGCACTTTTGCAGACTTCTAGGTCATCAATATAGTAGATGATACTAACCCATATCCCGCACTACTGGGGATCGATTGGGAGATGGGAAATCAAACCATTATAAAATTTAAAAGAAGGACCCTATCATTTGAAGATGATGAGATGAGGGTAGTTACGCCCCTCGACCCAATGGAAGGATAGAGATACGTTGAACCGGTGTTAAACGAAGGGTAAGGTGATCATCTTGATAACATCTATAATGTCACTTCCATTAAGGAAGATTACATTAATACTACTGTAGATGGTAAACTAAGCTAGAGATGCATGAGTTCATGTACATCAGACTCAAGAGAGGCACTTGAGAACTGGAAGAACCAATTACATGAAGTCTCTATGAGGAGATGTGCCAGGATAACTAAGTTTGTCCGACAAGTGGGAACTCAATTGTGGCCACTTCCTACATATGAAGGATTGCCTAACTTGGCAATGTTCTTGACTAAGCTTGAAGAATAAGTAATAGAGCCGCAGTGGCTATTTGCACTGGAATTTGCACTAAAATATACACCCATGCAATGGTGGGGTACGCACAAAATCTCGATAACTGAATGGCCGCAGTGTAGACAACTACTGGAAGTAAGGTTTGGAGACAAGGTCACAACTATGATACAAAGGTATATAGGGTTAATAGACCCTATTGAACACTTGGAGCAGCGTTCTCGAACTATCCGCGCCAGGAGTGGGTTCACTACTTCATCCATACTCTCGAAATGGAACCCAGAGGCTGGTACGCATCTATGGAGCTACGCCAAGAAACAAGAGAATGGGAAAAGGTTGCGCGAAATTTCACATACACATTCTAGTTTGCAGACGAGCAACCAATAGTTGATATTGCACTAAAGACTATTAAGGAGAATATATTCACTGAGATCCCACTAGAGGTTGCATATTCTCAACCCTGCACTTCTCATTCCCACCAATGTTGTGAGACAGTTCAACACTGGATGACATGCTATAACCTCTTCGAAGATCCATAGAATAATATAACTAACATCAATATTCCATAGTCGAAAGGATCACACACAGTAAAAGGAAGCGCCATTTCCAGTGAGTAGTTCATCAAACCGCTAAATATCAAGGAAGTTAACATTGGGTCGAAGGACAATCCAAAATTTGCTAACATTGGAGACTATTGGGACGAAGAAACAGTAGCCAAAATCACTGATCTATTACATGAATTCTAGGACCTATTCTCGACGAACTTCAAGGAAATGAAGGGGATAGTAGGATATTTGGGAGAAATGAAAATTCTGCTCAAACCCGATGCAAGACTAGTAAAACAACGCCCGTATAGACTAAATCCATGCTATAAAGAAAAAAGTTAAAGCAGAATTGGATCGCATGCTAGAAACAAGAATCATTGAACCTGTTGAAGAGTCGAAGTGGATAAGCCTTATAGTGATTCAAGACAAGAAGGAGACAGGCGAGGTCAGGATCAGTGTCGACCTTTGGAAGATAAACGATGTCTTCTTACATGATCCATTCCCAACACCATTTACAAATGAAGTCTTGGAGAGTGTCGATGGACAAGAACTGTACTCATTCACAAATGGATTCTCGAGCTACAATCAAGTCATAATTGTGCAAGATGAATACCACAAGACAACCTTTGTAACAGAATGGGGATTCTACCAATACACGGTAATGCCCTTTGGCCTTAAACACACACCTGCTATTTTCTCTAGAATAGGAGTTTCTACTTTTAAATATTTAATTCATAGGTTTCTTGAAGTATATTTTGATTAATAGACGGTCTTTGGTCTAGTGAGAGACCATATTGAGAATTTGCGCATGATGTTGGAAAGGTGTCGCTAGTATCAAATTGCGCTAAATTTGAGAAAATGCATATTTTGCACACCATTTGGTGTACTGTTGGGCCATGTAGTATTCTGCAACGGGATCCTAGTCAATCCTGCAAAGGTGGAAATTATTCTGGATCTGCCACCGCCCACATTGGTCACGCAACTCAAATCCGCATTGGGACATACTGGGTATTATAGAAAATTTATAAGAAGGTACGCAGAGATAACTACCCCAATGGAGAAGTTGTTGAAGAATTACGCCAAATTCAAGTGGAACGAAGACTGTCAAGGAACTATGGATAAGTTGAAGAACAAAATGGCCACTGCACCAATATTAATATTTCCATACTAGAAGAAGGAGTTCCATGTACATGTTGATGCATCATCAACTACGCTTGATATAGTATTAACCCAACCAGGAGAGGGTGCAATTGACCACCCAATTTCATTTGCAACCAGGAAAATTTCAATAGCAGAGAAAAACTATACCACAACTGAAAGAGAAGGGCTTGCAATGGTCTATGCACTACAAACGTTCATACATTATCTACTAGATGGACACTTCAAAATGTTCACCGATCATTCTACGATGAAGTACTTGGTCAATAAGCCAGTGTTGGGGGGGGGGGGGAGATATGTCGGTGGCTCCTCCTATTTCAAGAATTTGACTTTGAAGTCATTGTAAAGCTAGGCCGATTGAATGTTGGGCCAGACCGCTTGTCACACATTGAAAGTGGTGAGGAAACAAACAACTTATAGGATAATTTGCCTGATGCATAGCTGTTTTCTATCGACATTATCGATAAAGAATTTGATGCTATTATACACTTATTGAATACAGGCTATGCGCCTGAAGATTATATGACATGGCAAAAGAAACAACTAGTTGTCAAGGCCGTAGACTACATGCAAACTGCGGGACAACTGTATAAGTTCGGACTAGATGAAATATTGTGCAGATGCGTCTCTGATCATGAAAGGCAATGGGAAATGGCTGAAGCACATGTGGGTGTCTCAGGAGGACACTATGCTCGGAAGGAAACAGTGCGCAAGATTTTTCAAGCTGGACTCTGGTGGCCAACTCTACATATGGATAGAAGGAAAAACAGTTGTGACTGTGATAAATGTGAAAGAACAAGGAAACCATCACGACGTTATGAAATGCCACTTGCATCAAAAATTACACTACAGGCCTTTAATAAGTTGGCAGTGGATTTTTTCGGCCCTATTAGTCCGTCAGGGAAACAAACTGGTGCATGCTATATCATAACTGCTACAAATTACTTGACAATATGGGCAGAAGCAGCACCTGTTGTTACGGAGAGAAATTCCTATGGCTTGGGGTACCACAACAGACAGCTTGACTCCAGAAATCAATCCTTTCCAATATGAAATAGAAATTAAATTTCTAATACTAAAGGATCAAACCTCGTACCTTATTCTGGATAGTTGAAGTAGATCCCCGTTGAGCTTTCCAATCTTCAGCTTGAATTGATAGATTACTTCGTCAACAACAAGTAAACAATACAAGCATTCTATATATCATGGTGTTAGATCTATTCTAGCATATGTAATCAATAATGTACAATCATTTGACATAATCCCTTGGATAAAATGTTCATTCAAACACACATTATTGGACAGGAAAAGATATTTCTATTAATATAAATCATAGATTACAAGATACAACCTCTGACGACACGTCTGCGAACCGGAGAAACTGAATCCCCCACTTGGGCCTCCACCACCTCAATCCTCCATCTCTCAATAGCAAGCTCACAAGCAAAAGGCAAGCTTGGGAAGAACACACTAGCGCTCCAAGGGACAAAGGGATGCAGACTCAAGCATAAGTTCCAGCAACAATGGACTATAGTTTCTTTACTCTCAATTCTCTCCTTCCTCTCCTTCAATGTACCAAGGGGTTCCTTATATAGCTTTCAAAGTGGTAATGAAAGGTCGAATCCAAGCGATCTCAAGGAATAGGGAAGGCCAGGAGTCAAATGAGTCGGATCCATGTCAAGAAAAACTCCAAAAGGATTTGGATTATGCACACATCCCGATGTACACGGTTTTAGTGGTCAAACCCGCGTACCATTAGAGGAAATTTGGGGTCTAAAATGGGCCTTATAAGAAAACGTGCCAAAATATGTTTTTGTGAGTTGGAATTCAAGAACCAATAGAATTTCAATAAAATGAGTCAACCATAATGGCTGAATTGACATATTTGTCATTAAAAAAAACTACTTTTTTTGTTCATATTTTCGACATATCTCATTGTGTTTTTACTCAAATTTCGATCGAAAGAGCGCATTGGATGTGGAATTTGATTATGCATCCAACGAGTACCCACACTACATACTCTTTATGGACCTCGCTACCCCAAAAACAAGAAATACATAAAAAAAAATGTGATGATGATGTCATCATCATGTTTTTTCAGGTATTTCTTGTTTTTGGAGTAGCGGGGTCTATCAAAAGTATGAAATGTGGGTACTCGTTGGATGCAGAATCAAATTTCGCATCCAACGAACTCTCCCGATCGAAATTTGAGTAAAAACACAGGGAGATATGTCGAAAATACGAACACAAAAAGTAGTTTTTTTCTTTCTTCCTCCAAAATTAATCAATATTATTTTATTATTTTATTATTTTCCTCAGGAGGCCCATTTTAGACCCCAAAATTCCTCTAATGATACGCGCTTATAGGTTTAAAAGTTGTGTGTATCATTTTTCATATGTTTTTAGGGATGATCAAGGAAACATCAAAGGACAAAAAATGGTCCATGGGATCTAAGGAGTCTGCAGTGGGACAGGGGAAGGCCATACAAAGTGTGATTCACCTGGAGTGGTGAAATCAGCTATAACAGATGCCCCCTAATATGTGAGGTTAGAGGGGTCATACAATGGCCAAAATACATTATAAGTCCATCCCAGAAGTGGAGTGATGAAATATCCCAAATGGAAGACCAGCCACCCAATCAGCATAGTACAATAATACAACTCTGCATATAAATACAAATACATATAGCAGTCCCGGATACATAAGAGTACAATGGCCATGAATAGGCATGATACATGATATCACATATGTAGTCATAGACACATACAATATACGTAGATCAGAATCTCCATGATGAAGATATACAAAGGACCATGATCTCCATAATGGCTGAAGATATAACAGATCAAGATCTCCATAGTGGCTGGAAATATCTGACATATACTGGAATCAAGTCACGAGAGCTGAAATCTCATGAACACTGGCACGATCAAGGAGGTAGCATATAAGAAATGCCACCAATCTGGAAAGTCTTCTACACAAACCGCTACAAGTACATGTCCTACTATGCGAATAGAGGTGTCGAGGTCGAACATAGTAGTCCATCATTTGATTACTGGTCATTAATGTATACCATTAACAGACGCGAGATCACCCACCGATAATGAAAATGGGAATCAAGGCACTAGAGTGCAAACTAACAACTGTGAATAAATGTGTTGAGGTCGAACACTTGAGAGGATCCTTCGATCAAGGGACATTGATGTATTTCCAAAAACTGTCGATGGCGAGAGAACCTGCCACTGATGACTGCAAGTCTCAAGGCACTCAAAATGACTCTAGATTTCACTCCCAAAATAAATGATCTAAAGTCGATGGGATGAAATCCGCTAGAAGGAGGGAATTAAGGCATCCCCCATCATCCAACACGAGGTACTCAGCAAAGCTGTATAATGTGGAAAGACTCGATCATAAGGTGCATGAACCAGTAACTATACCAGGAATGGCCGACATGCAAAGTCAAGATAACTAAGGAATGGCCGACTCAAGCTTAAACTTCCTTCGAACAAGAGCATAACGTCATATGGTGACCGAATGAAGGCAGCATAGACTCAATATACAAACTGGGACATCTCTGTGACACAGGAGGCATCAACAGAGGCTCCATGGGGACTGGAAGCTTAACCAGTCGTTGTAGATAAACTTAGATAAACGAGTATAGCTCCTAAAGTCAAACTATAACCCAACCAATGGATGTGATATACAGTGCTCTATTCGAAGGCAACACGGCTCGACAGCTGCCACAAATAACATCTTTCCTTGTCCGACTTTTTGGTTTTTTTATTTTTTTGGACTTTTTCAGTTATTTAAAAAGCTTGAAAAAAGAATAAAATAGCTTTATAGTTACATACTAGGAGGAGACGAGTGTCATAAGGGAAAACAAACTAGTTCCAAGCAGTGGAACATACCTATGCTCAATGCAAGGATACATGTGTAGGATATCAACACTCGGGGGGAAATCCCCTCCCGGTAAAAAGGGAAACAAGCTGCGAAGGATATAAAAAATGGATCTGCATGGCTAGACATGAGACAAGCTCGGGCTATATGGCTGAAACGCAATGTCAGGCAAGCCGACATAAAGCTCAATAAGGCAGGAAAATCTCATGATAATGCATTCACAACTTGACATGAGGGAGTCCCGAGGATATGGCCAAAATAAAGTTCAAGAGGAGTATGAAGCTCTTGCTCAAGGACATGGCGAGACTAAAAGGGACTCCCGGACCTAAGAGAGGACTCGTACTATGGGTACCAAATGCAAAAGGGAGCTAACTAGGACACCCATGTATAGGAAAGCTCTACCATTCACATAATATCACTTTTAACAGCAACATGAAGGTTCAGTGATACAATGGAATGGGTTCGTACCTAAGGTTAAAATGAAACAGTCATAAGGTCATGCAAAAATGCAAGTGGATGTGAAATCCTAACCTATATGCCGGTTTAGACATGATACCTGTGATAGGAACGAACGGGTCGAAACCACAGAGAGAGTGTACAAAAACCGGACCCTACATGACAACCATATTAGTCCAAAACAACCCAAAATAGTCAATAAAGAATCCAAACTATAGGATATAGGGAGGAATGATCATGACAAATGCACCCAAAGGAAACAATGCGGTGAACGATGGGACATAAAAAGGAAAGTAAGGTGTAGACCCAACGTTCACGCATCCACTACCACCCCCATGAGGGTGACCACCGGTGTAAAGACCGAGCAAAGAGAATAAAAATCCTCCACAAATGGAGTAGAGGATGGAATATGACCATTCCCAAATCTACGAGCACAGTGAGGGGTTATGATGCCCCCGAGTCTGACACCAGGGTCCATATTAGGACCAAGGACAGGTGATAAGATACCAGGCATGCCAAAAATAAAAGGACCCAAACTCAAGAGAGCATAAATCTACTCAAGTAACCGTGATCCCAAAGGCCAACTAGCGCATAAAGAGCACACTCCTAAGAAAATATACAGCCAAAATACAAGCAACCCAAGGGGAGGATATGTGAGGTCCCGAATGAAGCAGGTATGTCTCACCTAGGAGAGGCTCGAAACTCCCATACACTACAAACGGAGGTATGTAACCAATTATTGTGGCCCTCAGCTTCAACACATAAAGCGACTGTGCTGTCCGACCCCAAACTAACTGGGACATCTGCAGAATAACCCCTATAAAGTACCCCCTCAATATCCTAGGTAAGGCCACTAAGGTCACCTCAATATAATCAATGCTCAGGTGGACAGTCGCAGGCGGGATTGACCGTATGGGCAGGGTAACAAAGCCTGAAACTCTTGAAAGAGCCCCTAGATATGAATACAATCCTGGAAATATCTTCGGTGCTACTCAGTTATGACTAGGGGTCATCCCAATCAATAACTGCTCACACTGCCTTGTGCTTAACACCCTTTTGAGAGGAGGATCCTGAGAAACACTGGTTATACCAAGGATTTCACACACTCACCTGGACAGACACATACATGTTGTTGTTTAGTGATCTTGGAGAATTAACTTACAATGAACTATTCCAAGATCCTAAAACCTAAGCTTGTTGGTGCACCCTATAAAAGAAAAGAGTGTAATTCATTTTATTATGCGTTGATTTTAATTGGCTTTATTACTCAAAAAAGGGATATGATCGTGCAACTAATGGTGTTATGATGCAACATGAAGTAAAATGCACACCTAACAATCAATGCAAATGCATTGTGTCCATGAAAATAGGGTATGCTACTACGTTAAATGCACAATTCTCTTCAAATGATGAATGCAAATTTTTCCTATATGAAGTCCTAACTAGTACTCCAAAGCAAATCTAGTGCAAGTACAATGCAAAGATGCAAAATGCAATGCATGATGATAAGCAAATGTTTTTGTATTTTTTGAAATAAAAGAGATGCAAAAGGAAAAAGAATGATTCTACGACCCCTAGACTCTGTAAGGACACTTAAACAGCACTCAAGCAAAGCACTAAGGTAAAAGAACTCTAATGCACTAATCTCAAACAAAAAATTGAAAATGCCATGACAAGAACCTTCTTAAAAAAAAAAAAATTAGCCTAAAAAAAATGTTTCTGGTCAGAAACAGAGGTCTAAACAGACTCAGGCAGTGCCAAAGGAGACTCAACAAATATCAGAATTCACCTAGCAACCAATTATCTTCCACAAAAAGGCAAAAGCAAGGGCATACGTGACTTTTCGCAGTAAACCCACGTGTATACATGGAAATCGCAGAGGAAGCCGCGTGTATACGCGACTGTGAGTTAAAAACTCGCGTACAAGAAGAAAGGTGCATAAACTCAAGGAAAACAGACAGGATGAGACAGACTTCACACCAATCAAACCCTACCAGGCATACATGCCCCCAGACCCGACACGGAAACAAGAGAGAAAGAGCAATTCAAATTCATTGAATGCCGGTAAAACAACCCCTAAAGGATAACTACTAGGAACTCCCCAGTGGAGTCGCCAATTCTGTTATGGAGAGAAATTCCTATGGCTTGGGGTACCACAATAGATAGCTTGACTCCAGAAATCAATCCTTTCCAATATGCAATAGAAATTAAATGTCTAACACTAAAGGATTAGACCTCGTACCTTATTCCGGACGGTTGAAGTAGATCCCCGTTGAGCTTTCCAATCTTCAGCTTGAATTGATAGATTACTTCATCAACAACAAGTAAACAATACAAGCATTATATATATCATGGTGTTAGATCTATTCTAGCATATATAATCAATAATGTACAAGCATTTGACATAATCCCATGGATAAAATGTTCATTCAAACACACATTGTTGGACAGGAAAAGATATTTCTATTAATATAAATCAGAGATTACAAGATACAACCTCTGACGGCACGTCTGCGAACTGGAGAAACTAAATCCCCCACTTGGGCCTCCACCACCTCAATCCTCCATCTCTCAATAGCAAGCTCACAAGCAAAAGGAAAGCTTGGGAAGAACACACTAGTGCTCCAAGGGACAAAGGGATGCAGACTTAAGCATAAGTTCCAGCAACAATGGACTATAGTTTCATTACTCTCAATTCTCTCCTTCCTCTCCTTCAATGTACCAAGGGGTTCCTTATATAGCTTTCAAAGGAGTAATGAAAGGTTGAATCCGAGCGATCTCAAGGCATAGGGAAGGCCAGGAGTCAAATGAGTCGGATCCATGTCAAGGAAAACTCCAAAAGGATTTGGATTATGCACACATCCGGATGTACGCGATTTTAGTGGTCAAACCCGTGTATATATGCGCTTATAAGTTTAAAATTCGCGTGTATCATTTTTCATATGTTTTTAGGGATGATCAAGGAAACATCAAAGGACAAAAAATGGTCCATGGGGTCTAAGGAGTCTGCAGTGGGACAGGGGAAGGCCATACAAAGTGTGATTCACCTTGAGTGGTGAAATCAGCTATAACACCTGTGAAAGATTGCACTGCAACAACTGCAGTGAAGTTTCTTTTGGAAAATGTAGTAACAAGGTTTGTTTGCTTGATGATCCTTATTAGAGACCAAGGTACTCATTTTGTAAATAAAATAATTGTTGAATTGAATGCAGAATTCCAAGTCCAACATAAGAATACAACCCCCTACCATCCTCAAGAAAATGGAGCTGTTGAGGCCTTCAACAAGATACTGGAGAATGCCTTGACCAAGGTCTGTAATGTGCGCAAAGATGATTGGGACAAGAAAGTCTCAACAGTATTATGGACTTACAAAAAAACATGCAAATGACTAACTAGATACACTCCTTTCTGTTTATTCTATGGACAAGAAGTAGTCGTGCCCATGGAGCACATAATGCCAATCCTACAAATTTCCACGCTAACAAAAATGACAGATATCGACGCTGTAGAAGAAAGACTTGCGCAGCTACTTCAAATGGAGGAAGAATGCTTCATTGTGGGATTCCATCAAAATGTGGGAAAACAATGGCAGAAAGCGTGGCATGACCGCCACATAAGAACAAAATAGTTCAAGGTTGGCAGACTTGTTCTGATGTATGACAGCAAGTTCCTCAAGCACCCAGGTAAGCTCAAAAAACACTGGCCAGGCCCATATGTGGTTGCACACATTACTAAAGTAGGAACAGTAAAACTACATAAGATGGATGGAACACCGGTTGCAGGTATGATTAACGGAAGCCAATTAAAACCATACCGTGATGACTGCGGTGTGGTCCCATAAGGTCGAGGCGTGCAACACAAAAAAATATCTAAAGGGAGGAAAGCAACAAAAGAAGCATCTCCAACGCAACCTGGTGTGGAAAAAGGAAGTTGCACTAAAGAATGGTGCGCTATAAACCAGCCAACAAACTTCCTAAGAGACAACTGGCAATCAGTGGAAGACAACTAGAAAACACCTACGAGCCGTTAAATGCAAGAGGATTCAAAAATATTTGGCGCTCGCGACAACTCAGTAGCATTGAATTTGGAAAGTCCAAGGAGAATGGAGGCATGCTTTTTTTCCCCATCCTCCGTATTAATCATAACTTCCCTAACAAGTACATAACTGAACCTAAGTTTGCGAGTAAAGGTGATGAAGGAAGAGCCCATGTGCTCCATCAGATGCCCCATCACTGTGTCTAGTCACAGCCTGGATGCCCAATCTCCTATAAATATCAGTCAGCTCTATTGTGGTAACCTTAACATTGCCTTGAAGAGCCAAGAAACTAGAGATTCAAGACAACTGAACCAATAAAATCCAGAGTGAACCAGAACCCTACCTCAGAGCCGAATCCCATGGTTGTTGAGCTATCCAGTGACAATAAAGGCTCAATTATTTCACCAGCCACACCCTGCCCGATATTAGAAGTGCCTTATGTCCCTGAACCAAGTCAACTAACTAAGAAGATGAAGAAGACACATGCTCGACTGAAGGTACCTCCGAGGTCGCCATGCCCACCATTGGCAGGAGGCCAACAGACACATGTACCTGCAACCCAACGACCAGGACAACCAATCGGAGCACAATTTTATATGCACAGAGGTCTGTCGAGTGCAGACCTCCCCAATTACTCTGCTCCCCTAGTGAAGATACCCAAATCCCGCAGAGCTGACCCGGTTCCACCACCACCGGCAGACGCAAAGTTGACCGATGAGGAAAATAACTTGCTGCACCCATTTGTGTCACCTAGGGTTCCAGGCACATCAAGAGTGACATTGGATGCGTAGGATGAACTGGAAGATCCCACCATTCCAAAAGGCGTCCCACTAACCTTGGATATCACCCCCAAACTTTAAGAGTTGAAGTTTGAAGACTACGATACGAGGAAACTAGAGGAACTAGCAAGAAATCAATTCATGGTCGAGGTGCCTGGTGTACCACTGAATGTAGAAGTAGTTTATGCAATGGAGTGGGCACGTGGATTGGAGTAGTCGGGCATCTTAAACCTGCTCCTTATGCCGCATTTCGGCTGAACTACCCCAGTTGGGCTGTATGTCAAGCAACTACTGGTATGCTTCCATGGAGGTTACCTCTGGCTGGACAAGCCGTATGAGGTAACGGTCGAACTGATCTCAGCTATCACGGGTCTGCTACAGCAAGGAGTCAACCCGAGCCCGTATCTACATAAGGACAAGGAAAAAATGGACAAGAATAACATGAAGGGAAAATACCAACTTTTTCGTGGTGGAAAGGGATACCTCATTAGCTCTATCACTGACACTGCTATAAGTTCCGTAGCAAAAATCCTATGCAGTAAGTTGCTACGTAAGATGAGGCCTACTAAATGCACTACCACAACAGTATAGCTAGTAGAACAGTGCGCACAATGGGTGCACATTAACTGGTCCCAGTTCCTATTGAATGAGCTGATGGATGATGCGGTTGATGTGTTGGAACTTCTCTCGGCGAAGTTCCACTGCTCGTGGCTTCTTATTCTAATCTCTTTTGTAGCATGGACTCCTCCACCAGACTATCAACCCACAGACATCCCAGTGGACTACCTCGATGCAAAGTTCCAGAACCTCTGGGACCACAAAGACAGCAAGTGCAAGAACGATTCAAAGATTGAATTCTTTCTCCAAGGAGAAAGACTTAGACAGATCGTGCACAAGCAGTATAGACTAAAATCTGCGACAGTGGTTAGGTATCCATTCATTAACTTCAACGCGGGGCCACACAACATCATCCATACCGTGCAATGATCCCAAGAAGCAAGCAGTCTCAACCTTCTTCATCATTAGAGATGCAGATATCGAGAGGGAAATCAAATACGTTCCCAAAGAATGGATTGGCCAGCGTGTGGAGGTGCCTAAGGAGCAGTAAGCGCAGCAGGGGGATTCGTAGGAGGACCTGCCCTAGGAATGTGCCAATACCAGCACCCAGGAGCATTAGGATGCTTCCCAGGAAGAAGAAGATGAAGAAGAAGAAGAAGAGAAAGAACAGCCCAGCAATGGCGAAGAAGACACTCCTACTGATGAGGAGGTGCGCATCGAAACAAATAGGAAAAGAAAGAGAAAAGAGCCCATGGAGGAAGATGCAGAAGCCTTGGGCATCCTACATGGGAAAAAGCAGAGGGCTAATCGACCCCAAGTCCTTAGCATAGAAAAAGAGGATCTGACTCTTCTTAGGGAGGAAGTCATAGAAATAACTGAGTCTACCTTGGGTGATATCACGCATAGGAAAACCAATTGGACGACTTTGCTCATTGTGCAAGTTAACCAGATGGCAGAGGCCATCATAAAAGTATGTGACACCATACAAGATGAAACCTATGGTGTAGACCCATCAGACACTTTGGCGACGCCAATGCTGCTCCCACCCTTACGAATAGAAATACCCACACAAGCATTTTCTACAGATACAGCAGAAAAGGATACAAGTGTCCATAGCTTGGACACATTAACTTTGGATTTATCTAAGCTGACATTGCCACAAATCTATTTCATTCAGCATGCCGCAGCTACAGAGAAGAGACTCCAAGAAAATGCAGTTGCATATCAGGCAGCCAGGAAAGCAAAGAAGCGTAAACAAGTCATCAAGCAACAACAGGAAGACATGGAAGCATAAGCGCAGAGGTAGGCTTCACTGGAAGAAGCCATAAAGGAGGTAGTCACAAAACTGTCAGATGAAGAGGACGAAGATGAGGTAGAACCTATGCATAGGCTAAGATGACTATCCAAACTGGCCACAGATATGAAGAAACAGGTTTAGGAATTAAAGACCAACAAGCAGCCGAGCATGCCCCCCCAAGTTGCGCAACGAAGGAAAAAAACAGCATATCAAGCTGATGGATGGCTTAGGGAAGCCAAAAAGATCTGTACAGAGGTGGTGGAAACAATTTCCGCAGTATGGGAGTAACTCATCAAGGATGAGAGTGCAGAGCAGCTTGCCAAGCAGGCGCGGCAAGCAGAACTACAGGTATTGGTCGTAAAGACAGCGATTAAGAAGTTGCCAACAAAGGAGAAAATTGCCAAAGGCGTTGAGCTCAAGAAGCTCCAAGATAAGTTAAGAACCCTGCGTGAGTAGGAAAACATGTGCAACCAATAGATGGCTAATAAACAAGCCGAAGCTGAAAGGGTGATAGGGATAATTCAGCCTATCCAGCAGAGAATATACAAGTTAACGTAGGCAGTGGCCAATGCGTCGTTGGAACACCCTAGCTCCGACCAAGTGCAGGAACTGGAGCAGCAGGCAGAAGAAACCCGCTGGGAGGTAGAAAGGCTTACCCCCATTTTTGGCCAATTCCAACAGAAGGTTGGAAGCGTAGAACAATCTATGCCAGAAGATGCACCAGAGGATGTGTAAGAAGAGGAAAAGGAAGATGAAGAGGACCAAGAAGAACAACATGAAGAAGAAGTTGTATAACTCCAGTTTTGTCATCTAAAATATAAACATTTTTTTTCTAAGTATGGGATCAGCCCACGGTGCAGGAAACACCACAAAAAAAAGTAACAAAACACGCAAGAGAGGAAGCATGTGAAAGGTGCATGAGAAGAAAAAGGAAAAAAATAAAAAAACAACAACAAAGAAAAGGTCGCGCATGTTGCGCCACCTCCTATGTCCATTGCTTCATGGCTCAGGATGAGCCACATGTGAGTGTTGGGGGTGTGTTGGGCCTAGGGAAAGTGCGCAAGAAATAAGCACAAATGAAGAAACGCGTAAGAATCAATCCACTGCACAAGCACAAACAAGGAAATATGCGCGGGCAAATAAAATTGTGCGGAAGAGGAAATCTGTGCAGAAGAAGGAATATGTGCAAAAGATGTCATATGCGCGGAATGAATATGCCTGTAGGGTAAAACACTTGCACAAGTGTAGATTAACGACTGAAAGTGACAAGATGATCATGGGTGCTGAAGTTGGCTTAAGTCAGTGGATGCCACACGAGTGAACACGTGTTGTAAGTAAGGTCATTAGTGACTCGTGTCAAGCAATGATCGCCACAGTTGTAGCCTGAGAGGCAGCCGATGGTGATAGTTAACGGACTTCCTGTATGCAGTCGACCCTACATGGTCATGTAAAATAGTATAAATAGGAGGGATTCAATAGTTAGAGGGTTTCTTTTATTTTACTCTTTGGTGGATTTTTAGATCACTTTTAGTTGCTTTTGATTGGTTAGTAGAGGGGTGATCTCTGAGGAAGTAGAGGGAAGTTGTGGGATATAAGTGGTAGATTAGTCAAAAGTCTGCAGAATGCAGTCGAAGGTAGTGCAGTAGAATATAAGCTCTGCTATAGAAGTGCAGATGCTAGAGAATTCGATCCAAGTTGTGTGCAGATCAATAGATGGTAGCAGTAGTTAGGAGAAATAAGACAGAGAGCATGAGAGAAAGAAAGAGTCTGAGCAGAAAGCTAGATCTCAAATAGTTTTTAGTCAAATGCAGGCTGAAGGCGCCATATATTTCTCATGCCAGATGAAGAGCGCCTTGTGGTTTTTACCCAGATGGGTTTCCACATTAACTCTACTGTGTGTTGATGATTGAATGTGTATGGTTGTTTATGTTTATGGTGCAAGTTCTGTCATGGTTGAATGAATGTCGTACTGTCAATAGAAGTCTAAATGCATGAATAGGTTATTATGTGCAACTTTTTAGTATTAGTTTATGTTTACAGCGCAATCGTTGTTGTGCGTCTCTTATATTGCGCTTGTCTGTTAGCTCGTTATTATATCCCTTTATGTTTCAAGTACTAAGGCTGAATCTGTGCCGCGTTGTTAGTAGTTAAGAAAGTATATGCGCAGTGTGTGCTACAGTTCGGCGTAAATGACTCCATCCTCGTGGACTGGTCGAGCTCCTTGGTCACTTTCGAAGGGACTATAATCCCTCGATGAGCCATGGAAACATGGTTTCGGCGATTACCCATCAAAGAGATATCTCGAATGAGACTGCACTTACTTTGCAGGTGTTGCCGACCGGGATTGCTCTATCGGGCCGGTATCTCTAGTGTTTGTTGGGTTGATGGGCTGCGCAGAACCTGGGTCGCACGAGTTAGGAAAAGTGGCCAACATGGTCGAAGGGGCAATGCACACCTCCCTGGATAGAGGGCACCCTTTGTGTGAGAATGTTGTCCTTGCAGAGGTTGATGAACAAGTTGTGGGTACATGGGTTAGTTCAACTAAGATAGCGGTCTCTGGAGAAGTAATCCTTTGCTATGTTTCTCCCAGTCGGTCTGAGGTTCCAACTACAACAACCATGAGGAATCTGGATGGGACTAGAGTTCCTGCCACACTTGACTTAGTCTGCAGGAACAGGGAACCAGGTCCTTCAGGCAGTGCTGGATGAGCCCGAAAGGACCAAGTGGGTAGATGTAGGCTAAGCCTGAATGTAAGGAAGGACCAAGTGGATAGATGTGAGCTGATCCTGACGGAAAGGAAGGACCAAGTGGCCAGATGCAGGGCTTTAGACTAGGCCACTAGACACTTTTCGAAGGGAAACTGAAAATGGAGCACGATGTAGTATTCATAGAAGTTGGAGCATGATGGAATTGCAGGTTATACAAATCTAGAAGGTTGATAATATCTTCTACAGTAACGATGAAGGAAGCATCCGCGGCCAATGTGGAACAGTTGCACACTGATACATATGTGTTGGTTTCTGCTCTTCAGGATCGCGGAATATGCCATGGCCAGCTGACGTAGCTCGAGGATGAGCCACAAGACTATGTTGGGAACCTGTTGGCAGGGTTTTTGGGTTAGTGAATTGTGCAACACCATGGAGGTTGCGCAAGCTCACGTGACACCACCCAAGCAAAGGGAGCGCAACAGGTGGAAAATAAACCACTTTTGAATATTTTAAGCATATTTTTGTATCGATTGACCATATTTTGTGGATATAGGTCATTAGTGGTTAAATCAATTAGAACTTAGTTAGAAGTGGACCTTGAATGCAAAGGCAGAATCCTATATATAGATTATAATTGCAATTGTAAAGGGAGAACGAAGAGGAGTATGAGATGTGCATGAGACGAGACTGAAGTAAGAGATTAAACCTTTTGGTGATTTATGAGTGACTCTGTGGATTGATCTTTCTCTTACTGTGGGGAAAGAAGACTATTTTTTTGGATCTATTAACAATATGATACGACGAATATTGAGCTCAAGCACTATTGTCCTTATTCCCCTTGCATATGTTGCTATGACCTTTCTTGTCTTTATTTGTTGCGATGGCTCTGTTTTATGAGGAATGCAATACTATTGCTATGTCTTTTCCTGTCTTTTCTATTGTATGAATGATGAATGCCATACTACTACGATGAATACTATAATCTGTTATATCTGTGATAGGAAAGAATTACAAGGATACTCATACATTACAAACCATCAATCTCGTCATTTCATTGAAAAGAATCTCTTTTCTTTGTCTTTTATATTAACATTCTTAGTTTTTATATGTTCAAGAGTAGAGAATTTAAATGAAGAACTTGCTACACAATTTATAACAAATTTAAAACTAGAGAAAAAATGAAATATGTTATTCAGAAACAATCTTTGAAATATAAACCATACAAAAGAAAAAGTGAGCTACTATGGGATAGGAATAATGATCACTGCTTTGTAACTTGAAGGGTGTTCCTTAACACTTTTAAATCGAACAAAAATTTGGTTTTTACTATAAGATATAAACCTCATATGTTTTAGAAGATTGTGACATTAATCATATGGATAATAAGAAATCACCGCAAGCCAAACAATATTAATTTATAATTAACTTATATATTCCTATATTTTTCATTGTCTAAAAGATTTTTCAAAATATACATATTTTGGAATGTCACAAATTATATATAGTGTTACAAGGGGACACATTCCCAAGGGTAGGGGATGCACTCCCCTCTCTCCCCAAATGTGGGTACTCCAAGGGGGTACATTACCCCATGTCCCTTTTTACAGGGGACATAAGGAGACACAATTATGTCTGCATAAAAAATAAGATGTCCCCACAAATGTGGGTACTCCAAGGGGGTACATTACCCCATGTCCCTTTTTACAGGGGACATAAGGAGACACAATTATGTCTCCATAAAAAATAAGATGTCCCCACACTCCCTTTTGGTTAAAGCCCCTCATTTTGAGAGAAAAAAATATTAAAAATGCATTTTAAAAAAATAATGTAATCATATAAGTAATTGAGGAGGAGAGACCTAATGAGGGAACAATTTGGGTTGGTTGGTGTGCCACTGAGTATTATGAAGAATGAAAATGAATTATATTTAGAAAATGGCATTTGCATGTCTGGTCCTTATTCGTTTATGCAATTGAATGCAAGACTAGTGGGGCATTACCTTGAGCAATGATGCTCATTATCAATCGACAAGTACTTAGACTAGCTATCTTAAAACTTATACATATATCTTCTAAATTTTCTAAATATAAAGAGAAATACAATGATAACAAAGATCTATGAATTGACTATTCTGTTGGTAAATCATTACATATATAAAATGTACCATGTAAATATATTTGATATTAGTTCATTGTTATGTATAATACTTCAATGATTATTCTCAATTTCATATATTTAATTTTATTTTTTTAGTATTTCAGGTGGGGACCTCTATGTTGAAGGCACTCACATCCCTAGAATCTTTGGAGCTTCTTCCACATATCCCCATATGCATTTCCATACTCCCGCATCCCCTATGAACATCGAGTATCTAAGAGCTACATTTGCAATATTTTATATAGGATTTTTGTATAACTATAGTCATGCGTGCTCAAAGGGGAATATACTTTTTAAACCCCATTTAAATCAATAACAACTTGGGCCTACCTTCAGTGGCAATCAAAGGGAAAACGTTCACAATTCTTATGGCATACTAGTATGTAAATTTATGTTTTTAAATTGTATGAATTGAAAAAAAGTTCACATTAATATAAAAATGACAATTTTGCAAAAAGCAGGATAACTAGCAATGGGGAATTTAAAATAAATCTCATGTTTTTAAGGGTTTTTTTAATGTCAAATTTGGTTCTTAAAAGTTAAAATTCTATATACAATCCTCAAATACTTTCCAAAATTAAATATATGAAAGAAATACTAATATATTATATAGCTCAGACTCGAAAGCATACCATAGTTTGATGTTTCATTTAAGACTACACTAGCCATAAATCCCTCTATACTTCATGTCCACTTATTGAAATCAAGCCTTTAGGATTTAGACTACTTCAAGTGAACAATTTTAATAAATAAATCTAAAATTCCTATTTTTTTTAGATTGGAAATTTTCCTCCACTAAGATTTGTTAGTAAAGACAACGAAAGGATTTATTTGAGCACTGAAGAAAACACCTAGAGAGGGGGAAATTTTGGGGGAATTTGTAGCAATATAATCAAATCTCAATAATGGAGCACGAGAATGGGGACAAGAAGCTAAGGAACCCTAGTAAGAATGTTTAAAAAACTTTTCAACAATTTGTAGCCAAAACACAAAGCAATCATAAATCCAAGATATAGGTGAGGGTCGGCCATAAATACTTATCCTTGTGCAAATTTCCATAATGATATGTATGGATTTATTACAAAGTGTAGAGAAATGCATTATGAGGAAATTGTAAAAGCATTGGAGGATTTGGAAAAAAATGCAAATGCAAATTTGAGAATAAGGCAGTTGTTTCATACTAATTGATCTTGTTCAAAATTCGTAGAAAATTTGAGAATAAGATAGTTATGTCATATTGAATGATTGTGTTCTAAATTCCTAACAAACTAAGAATAAGATAGTTATGCCATATTAATTGGTCTACATGTTCATGATTTTTATTTAAACTAATAACTTCAACTTCAAGACTGTTTGCATAAACAAAAGTATTGACTTGCTCTTTAATCTTTTAAATCTCTTGGTATATTTATATGGTTGAACAACACAAACAAAAATGAATTATAGTGCATTATATTGTAGATGTAATAAGATTTATATGCATAAATTTTCTTAATATAAGAAAAAGGGGATTTTATAGTTGTAGAAACATTTGTAATATGTTCTGCATGGCATATATAAATTTATTTTTTACACTCACATGAACCCAACAATGGACATACCTAGATGAGAGAATAAGACTCAAATAAATAGGTTACCCAGAGGAGAATAGAATTAGACTCAACCTACATGGAACTAAATTTATGGACTCATAACTTTATGGAACTAAATTTATGGACTCAAATAGCTTTATGGTTATTATACAATCATTGTTCCCTTACAAATGACTAGAATGTAGATGAACTTTGGCCTTCACCAATGTTGTTGTGAGCAGTGCTTATATTGCCAAGCAAATGTGTTATATTTGATTGAAATTTTGGAATGTTATTTATTCCCAAAAAAGTCTCTTTGATGTTTTGTAGCATACCCATAATGTCGATCATAGTAGGAAGTCCTTCAAGGGATTCTTTTGTACATAAAAAACCCACACTCACAAGGTGACTGAGACAATTGAGTTCCTCATATTCTTTAATGATGGTGCTAGTCATCCTTAGTCGACTCTTATCCACCGCTCCTGCAATTCGGTTTGGAAAACTACTAGTTTCCCTCTTTCCAAAGTCATTCCTTCCACAAACATGTTATGGGTGGGCTTCTTTCTAGTGAGCATATCCAACATAACTACTCCATAGCTATAAACATCACCTTTTGTTGTGACACGTCCAGCCAATCCATACTTTGCATTCAAACATCTTATAAAACGGTTTCTCATTCACAATTTTAATATAATAAAAAACTCATGGCATTCCCTAACATGCTATCTATCTCAAATAATACCTGGAGGAATGTAGCCTGTAGAACACTTGAGTGCATGTGTGGATGTGAGAGATAAATCCTCAAATCTTGCAAAACATATGGTAGCAATGCCAAACTCTATTAAATACCCTGTCATATCTTTGCCAAAAATCACATTTCCTGGTTTTAGATCGCAATGGATCACTTGCATGAAACTATGGTGATGCAGATACGCCATGCCATGTGCAATATCTATTGCTATATTCAACATTTGAATCAAACTCATACTACTTGCAATTTCATCTTCAGGATATTACCACTTCTCTAGGATTCCATTTGACATTAACAGAAATATCAAAGATTTGATTTGGTGGTCTAAATAACAAGTTATGATTCTAATCAAATTTCGATGCCTAACTCTACTCAATACTTTGCACTCCTTAGCAAAACTATGGTGAGCCCCTTCATTTTCTAGATTGAGAAGCTTCACTGCAATGCTTGTGCTGTCACTTAGAACCCCTTTATACACCTTCCCAAAACTACCCACTCGTAACAAGTTGGCCTCAGAAAATTCCTATGTTGCAATGACAAGCTCTCCATAGGAAATTCTTCGATGCCCCACATTTAAGGATGCCCCAACCTATTTATCAAAATGTCTCTTCTGATTTCATCTCCACAAGAATCTGAAAAATAAACACAATACAATAGTGACTACAACTGAACAATAGGTATGATAACTCTTTTCAAATGTGAAACACTTTTATGTTTGTGAATGAAGCATGACGGGAGACTTACCCAAGGTCCACAAAGCCTATGATTTCCCATAAATGTTATGGCACCAATGTTTGTGAAAACTCCACCTTTTGAAACTTCTAGATAAATTCATTTTGCTGAGCATTTTAAGATTTTTCAATGACATGGGTATTCCCCCTAACAAATTGCTAGAGGAGAAATGCATGTCCTTCAGACTTACAAGTTCACCAAGAGAAATTGGAATCGGACCTTCAAGTGCATTGCAAGAAATATTCAAGTATTCTAGTTCTTTACAACTTTCCAACCCACTTGGAATGAAGCCACTTAATCGATTTGAAGAAATATCTATAGCTTGAACCATAGTCATCTTGCTTAGTCCCAAAGGGATGGGTCCATGCAATAAATTGTGAGAAAGGTTGAAAAAGGAAGCTAAATTTGCAATATTTGCAAGCTCATGAGGTATGGGCCCACTAAGCATGTTGTGTGATAAGTCTAGCTCTAATAAGTTGACACATTTCCCGAGATTTGGAGGTATATTACTTGATAAATGGTTATTGTTAAGATATTGATATCTCAACTGCTTGAGGTGGGCAATAGAATCGGGAATCCTTCCATTGAGATTATTTCCCCCAATATCTAGGAGCCCTAAGCTTTTGAGTTACCCAAATTTTGTGGGGATGTTTCCTTGTAAGAGGTTGTCACCTATATATAAAACCTATAACTTTTGAAACATTTTAAGTGAAAATGGAACTCACCCTGTGAAAGAATTTAACTCTAAATTAAGGAATGATAAACTAGTAAGGTTTCCAATGTATTGAGATATTTCTCCTACTAATCCATTTCTGCTCAAATCTATGGAGTAAATGTTTGAAGAGAGGTGGCCTAGAGAAGAGGGAAAACGTCCGTATATTATTAAAGGATAAGTTTATTGAACCTAGGTTGGAATAGTTAATAAGAGCTGTAAGAATGGGCAAGCTCGCGGTGCTTCTACTAACCAGTAGATTGCCTCCCAAGCCAAGAAACTCAAGTTGTGTTAACTTTCCCAACTCCATGGGAACTACCCCACTGAGCTGGTTATGAGATAAGGAGATCTCTTGAAGGTTCACAGAGTTTACCAAAGAAGCAATGCTGCCAGTAAATAGGTTAAAGATAAGTCAACCAGTTGTACAAATCCTTGAGTCCTTGGGAATGTGACCAGTCAAGTAGTTTTGACCTATATCCAATGCTTGAAGATTGGTGTAGTTAAACAAGGAAGATGGAATTTGTCCTCATAGATAATTAACATGCAGAACTATGTAGGTCACCTGGCTTAGCATGCCCAATTCAGAAGGAAGACTCCTGCGAAGGTATTTGTTACTCAAATCTAAGTAGTCCAAAGAGGATATGTTTCCCAGGCATGGGGAATTGTGTCCGTCAAATTGTTATATCGTAATTGAATGAATCGTAACTTGGGGAGAACACATAGCTCTTCAGGAATGTTTCTTGTGAGATTTTTAAGTACTAGAGACAAGTGAAATAAACTACGGCAACCAACAAGAGTAGGCGGGATAGGATCTTGGATATTATTTATAAACATTGGTGGAATTGGTATGTGGTTCGGTTTAGATTGTTCCCATGGAGAGACAATATATTTATCAAATGTCACTACAACTTAGGATGACAACTTATGAGGGCTAGATCCATGTGTGTATACAATTGGCATGACCACTCCAAGTGCACCATTGACTAGTCCTAATTTGACCCATAAATTCCAAGATAGCATTACTTGTTTCCCCACACTTATCAATATTTTTTTCCTAGTTGATAGTGGTTCATTTGAACCATTGGTGAAATCTTCGACGGATCATGCAATAGGAATAGAAAATGTTTGGATCATGTATTTGTTATGATTGTTTGCAATAATGTTCATTGCAAAGAGATGGATTGTTGTCTCAAAGTTTAAATGCTCCTCTATTGACAAGAATATATTAGTCCTAGACTAGAGGAGGCTCCAGTGTTCCAAGGTTGGTGTAGTATTGTGGATGTTTGTCAATAGCTGGTGGAAACAAAGTTGGGTGGCATCAGTGCCTATTTAATGGAACATTGTTTCCAAAATGATGTCAGCAGTAAAGTCTATCCACAAACACTTCCCTAGAGTTTCTCATGCATATAGAGGTTTGTCCATCACAAGTGGGACTTGGCCCAAATCACTAATAAAAATCAATGAACAGTTGTCAAATGAGCAATTGTTTTACTCTAGAAAACACCCATGCAAGCAACTCTCAATTTAAACAAACAATTTAGGTCCTATGAAGGTAATCTCATCAATCAGAATGTATTGAATATGTTTCATATATTCTTGGAACACCGATAGGGCTTGTCCCTACAAAAGCTTGATGTTCTTTATAGGCATCTGGAGCCTTGCATGTATTGTTGTTACGTGTATGTTAAACGATGCAACACAAGTAGGGGCGACGAGAGCTATTGGGATATGGCAAGAGGTTGCTTGAGAATATAGTGTTTTTTTAATGGTTCTTACAAGGTAGGATTTACCAGTTCCTACAGTTCTTTGGATGATCATCCTCAATGTCTCTTTAGTTCCTTGAACTTGTGAATGTTGTAGGACCATGTCAAATGCATGTTGCTAACTATGATAAAATGTATTTATCGAAGTAGGTAGGGTAGTGTTATCTTGTATCAGTTTCCCATTCCTTAGGTTGTAGTCAATGTAGTTTGGTGTAATCTCCAATGTATATTTCAATACTTCTAGATGATTCCATATATGGTTGGTGTCAAAATCTCAGAGGCCGGGCATTTCAAGCTCATTGATGTGGATATTACCTATAGGGACTAGTCTTGACAAAACTTATGATTCATTCAAGTCCATGTCGGGATGTATCGTATGATTGGTATCCTCATCTCCAGATGGTTTCCCATTAGGAGTGGGTGAAGAGATGTGATCTGCATGCCATGCATACTAGGTATTTCATATGTGCTCCTAGTTTGACATAATGCCACATTCTGTAAGTCCGATATCTTTAGTGAAGGAATGGAAGGGCTTATATAAAATCAACGCACTCTAGTAGAAATCAAGAAGGGCATTGGAATTTTTTTCTGGAATTGAAGTAAAGTGAGGTGAGACATGGACAATTACAAGGACAACTATCTTCTTCTATTTTTTAGTTTTACATCCTTGGTTATATAAACCATTGTTTTGCAAGGTTTATAAGGCAGAAAGGGTCCAATGTTGGGGGAAGTTACAAGTACACACATATGAAACTGGAGCTAAATAATCAATCATTTGAATCATGAGATACACGGCTGAATACTTGGTGATAAGCATTTAGTTTGGTGAAGGCCTCATTCCATGTGACAAGGGGTATTTTTTGCAACATATGGCGAATTTCTTTAGAACTGATGTCTCAATCAATAATTTCTTCTAAGTGAAAGCGACGATAGGCATATGAGGGTGGGTCCCTTGGAGACGATATAGTTGTTATTTTGTTCAAGATATGATGGTAGGTCTCTAATTTTCCTTCTGCTTTAGAAGTATATTTGACTTTGTATTTCAAGACAACATAGTGTGAGAGCACTGATTGGAAATCTACATTTTCTCGCCATGTTTGAAGGATGATAGGATTATGTATTCCATGTTGAGAATCATTGCATGTATTAGAGGAAATTTCAACTCAAAATAGGCCTCCTAAAAAAATTAATAAAATAGTGGTTAAAATAATAAAATAATATTTATTAATTTTGGAGGAAGAAAACAAAAAAATACTTTTTTGTTTGTATTTTCGACATATCTCCCTATGTTTTTACTCAATTTTTGATCGGGAGAGCTCGTTGGATGCAGAATTAAATTCCACATCCAACGAGTACCTACTCGGCACACTTTTGACGGACATGGGCTATCTAGTGCTTCCTAAAAGACAGGACGAATTCCCATATTTGACTTACTCTCTCATTTTTCATCGCGATCTTGCTCGCCTTATGACCAGATTATTCAAACTTCCGATCAAAACTATGCACTTTCCTAGGGCCAACAAGCCCCAAAATGTAGTGCATATCAAAGAAATCATCTAAGGACGTGATGGATGAACCCATTCAAACCTTTGGTACATCATCCTCAAAGTCTACTAAAGATCTATGTGATTACATTCCTTCCAAAAAGATGGACAAACCATATGTAAATCTTTCCAACTTTGAAGATCCAAATGAACTAGCACAAAAAGGCACAAAAGGGGTAATAGTTGAAGAAGGATTATATGGACAAATAAGACAATTTTCCTATGCAAACTATGATCCTACTAACAAAGAAAGATTTCCTAATCTATATCAGGATAAGTATATAAAAAAATGGGTCAATATTGATCCCAAATGGTCCATTGTAATGGACTTTCAACCCTAGGCAGAAGGGTTAGTAAAGATCATAATATTAAATCTATTGTAGAATCCATTCTTTAGAAAAATCCCACCAAACAAAGTTTATGCAAGATTGTTACTATCATAGGTGCATGATGGATTTCTATGGATGGATAGCCCAATTTCCATTAATGCCAAGTTAATAGAGGAAATCACTGGACTACCATCCACTAGAGAAGACATAAGCCTATTCATGGATAGAAGTCAAGAAAAATATTTAGGTAGAAAATGATTGAAAAATATGGAACAAAGCGAGAAATTAGAGAGTTCTTAGTCGCAAAAATCAAATATTATGTTGTAAGATTCACGATCCAAGTACTGGCCTACAAAATTTTTCAAAAGAGTGGCCCAAAAATAGTTATCGATAATAGTTATTATGGCTGCGGAAAAATGTGTTGCAGGTGTGCAGATGAACTGGTCCATGTTTTTACTGAAAAAGCTCATCTACAATTGTGTGGAGGAAAAATAAAAAGGTAATACTTTTAATTTCACTTGGATCTTTATTTGTATTTCTATAGTATGCTAGAAGGAACCAGAGGGGAGTCGGTTCTTTGAAGGGAATAAAAATCCCTTCAAAGCAGCTAGGTATACAAATCTATGGTTTTCCACAAACACTGAAAGATAGAAGGATAACAACATCAACTTATTCTTATATGGAGAAGGAATTAGAGAGATCCTGAATAATAATCCATGGATACAGCCTCAATTCATGGAGGCATTCAATCATTTTTGCTCTTTGGGATTGGAATGCACCATTCCTATATTCAGGACAAAAGAGATCCTAGAAAATTATGGTTTTTACTAGATATGTTTGTTCAAAATAAGATGTCGAATAGATTGTTCAGAAATGGGATCTATTATGGAAAAAACATTTGTCAAAAGAAGAGGAGTCCCAACAGCAGGAATAGTTGAACAGGTACTCACCCACAGAGGAGGAAGTTTCCAAGACCTCCTCTACAAAAGGTTTTGATGAATCAACATGAATTGTTCTAGTTGAAAAGAGAAAGGAAGCATTTCCGTCAGAATTAACATCCAGGAAGAAGATGAAAGTAAGCAAATTGAGGTCAAGTCATTCATTGACAACAATTGAGATATAACAAATTAGGTTAGAGACTAAAAAACACACTTGGCAAAGTCTTGGAAAGTGTGGTGACAAAATCTTATATTCAAGAAATTGCATCCATGCACGAAGAATCCATACTAAAAATTGAAGAAACTTCAGCAGAAATAAATCAGTTAATACTATAGATAAGGGATGAGAAAATTTCCTCAACAACACATCTAGAGAGTGCATAAGATGAACCTACAAAAGGAATAGAACCACATCATATTATAAGCATCTCATCTGCAGCTCTATTTCTTCCTCAAGTTATATGAAATATGCTAAGCAATATTAATCTTAATTTTTTCACACCTAGCTATAAATGAGTTGTATGAACTACACAATACAATTGCACAGGAAATTAGGTGGAGACATGAGGCCACTACAATTGAGTGGTATAAAAGTATGAATGAAAATTAAGCTCTACAAGAAGAATTCTTTAGATTAAAGGTTGAAAAAGAAGCATATCTAGAGAGAGAAAAGGAAGGAGAAAAAAAAACCACTAAAAGTGACTGCTTGAAGCAAGAATCTAAAAAGGCTCAGTAGAAAACCCAAAAACAACAAAAAAATGTGGAAGAAGTATGTGGCATATTGCCACAACTTCATCCTGATATGGATGATTCTCTATAAGGGAAAGTCATGAAGTTGGCGGAAGTGATTCAAGATATGCAAGTTAAAGTCAACAAAGGACAACTCGAGACACCTTCAAATATTAAGACAAAATAAAAAGAAAGTTGGAGGAGTTGAATGACATAGTTGAAATAATTATAGTTCTTGAACAAGAATGCAATGTACCATATGATGAAAATGTTCAATTATGGACACAACTGGTTGTTGATGAAAAAATAAAGGATCTCAGGAACAGACTGCAGAAATCTCAATGAGTAGAGGATAAATTAAGAGATATTCTAGCTACCTTATCATTGGTAGAGAAAATAAATACCATCAAGGACTATGAAGCTCAACAACAAGAAATTTTCGACCTCAAGGAAGAACACAAGAAGAGAAAAAGATAACTCGGACCCTTGGAAGAAGATGTTGATTAGATTGCAAAATCCTTCTTACATTTGCAAAGAGAAATTAGGAAATTTGTTGAAGAATGCTCAGAAAGAATGAAACTATTTCCTGATGAACAAGTTGAACAGGTCATCCCAGCTTAAGAAAAGAAGTTGAAACAAGAAATATATGTTGCAAAGAGGAGGCTACTAGAACTCAAAATTTTAGTTCAATCATACTATCAATGTATTCTAGAAGTAGAGACCACAAATCCAAGGGGAGATAACAATGCAGAAGATCCCTTTTCCATTGATGTCAAAGGGGGGGAGAGGTTGAAAGAAGGAGAGCATGAGAGAGGCTAAAAGAGAGAGAGAAGTTGAAAATAAAGACTATCCCAATGATGGGGGAGCATTGATAGGGTGATCTTATCATTGTTGACGTCAATGACAAAGAGGGAGATCGTTGATGTATTCCCATTGATGTCAAATATGAAGTCAAATGTACCAATACATGTACTGAAAGTAATGGTAAATTTGACGTTGATGCTCCTATAGGTTTCTGCATAATTCATTTATGCCTATGTAGTTGTGAATATGTAAGCAAGTTTTATCTTGGTCACAATTGTAGACATTTTCATGAAGAATAATTTAAATAACAAATGTGCAAATACTAATTGTGAGACTTATAAATAAAGAGAAATAAAATTGAGTGTGTAAGAGTCCTACAAAAAAGTAGGAAATAATATTTGTAAAGCATCCGATGTGTGCAAAAGTCCCAGGGTGTTTTGATATGTTCATCCTAAGCTACAAATATGAATTGCAAAAATGGCACGCCAACGCAGACACTAATTTGTTGAAGACACAATCAATGGGATGATATCCAAATTAAAAGGTCTTCACCAAGTGGACACATATCTTGAGTCAAGAAGATTATAAATTAGTAAGAGATGGAGTGGACACATATTTTGTTCAACATATGATCGTAGGTCTCCAATTTTCCTTCTGCTTTGGAAGTATATTTGACTTTGTATTTCAAGACACCATAGTGTGAGAGCACTGATTGGCAATCTACATTTTCTCGTCATGTTTGAAGGATTCTAGGATTATGTATTCCATGTTGAGCATCATTGCATGTAGAGTGATATGTTTTTTTACCCTTTTCATCAATGTAGAGTGATGATTCATGTTGTACATTCCAAGGGAATTTATATCTGCATTCAAGTGTAGTCCATTTTTTGAGTAGACACAAATTTCCAATGCACTTTGTATATCTTTGTACTATGTTTAAGAGTTGTTCATAGACATGAAGTGGGTTGAATGAAAGTATATCCTTTGTATCTAGAAAGAAAGGGTGATCATCAATGGATTGGTGCATATGAATTTGTGTGTCATGATTTTCTCGAGGGATCCATGTTGTAACATATTTATCAAAGAAATTCTTTGCAACATTGATTTGATCTGGGTTTTTTCGATTTAATGTTTCCATGTTAGGATCTCCTTCAAGCCAAAGTAAACCACGTATTTGTGCAAAGCCATAATGTTTCCATTCATACCTTGCATTGGACCTTATTGAAAAATGGTTTTGAATGACAATGAAAGGAGCACATAAAAATTCAAGACTAGTGCTCCATAGATACTCATGAACATATTCTCACCGTGTGAATGGGAGGAGTCACCATGGGCACTATTGATAGAGTTGCAAGGTAAAGAAGTTGAGGTGCCTTCAAATTTTGCATTTATTCAACCATTATTGAAGTGCATAGTGTCTCAAGAAAACCTTCTTCCTACATTCATGTCTTATTCTCAACTTAATTGTATGAGTATTTTATGCACTCTACATCTAATGGACTACTTGGAATTTTATGGAACATGATGTCACAAATATAATTTATTAATTATGAAGTCCCAAGTGCATAAATAGACTACTAAAATTTATTAGTTATGAAGTCCTAATTGCACAAATAATTAATAACATCTACTAGTAATTATGAAATTGTAAAATAGCATCTACTCTCAATTATAAGATTACAATGTCACAAAAAGGCTTTATTAATTATGAAGTCCTAATGATACCAATAGACTTAGAGGTGGATGCACTTTCTAACCTTCATTTATTTCACTTTGATGCTTTTGTTAACCTATAATCCCCTAACCAAATGTTTTTAAACAAATATTAAAAATATATCATAGTGTTTTTAAATAAATAAAATATATCATAATCTAAATTAAAGTTTAGTAATAAAAAGTTAAGCGTTTTGGCCTTGAGAGTTGCCTTCCATTTTATAAATTTCAAATCTTACATTTCCATTTTGTAAAATTTAAATAGTATTTTTACAATACAAACACTAACCATTATTGTGAAGGTTGCATGTCTCAATCCAAGTGTGTTGTTAAAATCTCTTTGCAATCAATCTAACATGTACAAGCTTGCAACAATTATGGAAATTGTGTGTGCATTGGCTCGATTCCAAATAATGTTTTTTTAATGTTGAAATGTTAGGAACATCTAGTTGACTATGTGTAGGTAGAAGATTCCGATGTCCAAGCCGTAGAAAAATCCCCATAAAAAAACATGTCTTGGTTGACAAACTCTTTGTTCATTGCACTTCCATTGGCTTCAACATCTTCACATTTCTCACTGAAGTGAATAACGTAGGTGGTATCTAGGGTGCCATCGTTGATATTAATCTTTCAAATTTGCATCTGCTATAGTAGCAGTCATGGATGCCCCATTCTTTCAACATCTGTGAAACCTGCGGTGGTGATGCATAGTGAATACAAGTTTGGACTTTTTACCATATACCATTGAAAGATATTCCTGAAGAAGCGAAACGAGTTTGTAACTAGTTCCTCCACCGACTGTGTCGAAGACGAGGAATCCTTATATACCCGTGCATTTTTCGCCCAAATTCCAGATACGGTCGAGGTAGAGGTCCATAAATTCAATGCCAATTGAAATCAGGAGACGTCAAATCTTACTAATGATAAACATTGCACATAGAAAGACTAAAAAATTGAAATTCTGGCATGAACTTGTTAAAGACATTTGCATTTTAATGTCTAGCTGAAATTGCCAAATAAGTGTTTTCTACCATCACAATTACAACTTGCCAAATAAGTGTTTTCTACCATCATAATTACAACCTTTAGACGTCCAATTCCACAAATGGTATCTGTTCTAAGTGAAAGAGTAAAAAGAAATTGTTTGTTGTCAATCTTCTTGGCTATTTCAACAATTGATGCTGCTTCAGTTGAGAGTTAATATTGAATGTTTAAAATTTCAGTATTTACTTACAAGTTTCTTATATATTGCATGGGGTCTTCACTTAGTGAAACCATGCCATAGCACGTTCGTTCGTGGCATATGAAACAATACCCCTATTTTCAAAAAATATTGGAAAATACCTCCCAAAATCATTTTTTTTAACCCCCTCCCAATATGCCTTCCCAATTTTAAAAAACCCCTATTTTCACTATGTATTGCATGTATATGTTTTTTCATTTACATTTTTTATACGCCTTTATATTTCTGCCTAGTATATTGACATGATACCCCACATTCATTCTACAAAGAAGTCAATTATGACCTGAAAGACAACGCCAAAAGACCTTGTTCCAACCACATGTTCCGCAATGTAACTGATGGTCTGTCAAGTCAATAAAAGAATAAATAAACAATTGGAAAAAATTTCCATAAAGAAACTATTCACTTAGATTCTTGGTTGTGACCTAATGAATTCTCACTGTGAACACAATATAGGTAAACCTATTTAGGCTGGCCATTTCTGCCACCTATGGTTGTAGCTATGATGTGTCCTGACTCTACACCCATACCATCAACAATAGCTGGATCAATATCCTGCAATTGATTTACATTGACATGTCAAGGAAGAACCATGTATAAAAAGTCCTTCCATGAAAACAGGAAACAAGCATACAATAAATGCCTCCTTCATTTCTTGCTTCAAATGCAAATATTTCTCTTAAAACAAAAAAAAATATTAGCTTACTTTCTCATCATCAACATCCAATTTGTTGTTCTTATCCTCATCTCAAGCATCTCTCTACCAAGCCAATTAACACTATTCACTGGCCTTTTCAACCTGTTGATTATCCTTGAGCTTTCGACACCTCCACTGTGCCCTAAGCTCGTTAATGCCATAAATGGCCTGAGTTTCGACAATCTAGAAATTAGTGTATTATTCCCCTTGGGATTCTATTCCCCACTCTTATCTCGTTTGAATTTGATCAACTTGAAGATGCTTCCAAGATGTGAAAAACAAGTTATGAACTATATGTCAGACCGCTGATCAAAACGACAGCACTTCAAAAATGTAGATGAGTTAAAGACATGTTTTGAAGACATCGTGTTTGTCAATAGGAATTTTATTGGGCACTAAGTATGTTGCCCCTTGACCAAAAAAACATTGTGAAGAGCTCAGTTCCTTTCGAAGGGCATTTTACTGGGCACTAAGTATGTTTACCCTCAACCAAATAACAAGATGTGAAGAGCTCAGTTCCTTCCAAAGGACCTTAATCTCTTAAAAATAAAAACAAAACAAGAGTTCCCATGCTTCATTAAAATCCTCTTCGTTGGATAGGCTTTAAGCCTAGTTCTAACAGTACTTAAAGGAAAACAGAGATCATGGTTTCTCAAAAAATACTTTTGCATTGAGAAAGATTCTTACAGAAACTGTTTAAATTTTTAAAGGTTAGAAAAACTGTGAACACGAGTATCATTATCATGGTATCACCACAATAGAGCCAACACAAGAACTTAAAATAGACACACCAACAACAATAGCCTTTACAAAATATTAGTTAATGATAAGACACCAAAATCCTAGGAGCTAATTTTATCATGGTTCTCTAGATAAACAATTTCAAAAGATGACATTTTAGAAAAATGACTCAAAGTTCGGGCATAGCGGTCCAATTCTAAGTTGAAAGAATAGCAACCAGAAACAGAAACACACAAAGATTAATCATGACAAATAATTAAAGCATCTATCAAGCTACCACAGTTACTGTAATTAATCAGAAAAATCATTAAAGTTGCAAAAAGGCTTGTATAAAGTAAGTGAAACTTTGAAGGTATTTCTCCTTGAGTAAGCATCAGTTATGATCATAGAATCATAAAAGGTAAACCATATTCAGAGGAACCATGTAAATGATAAAAATGAGCACACTATTACTAGCTCGATGTCTTTTATGTGATCTAAATCCAATTGCAACCCCCTAATTTCCATGTACTATAACTACAATTGAATCTCCCCTTCCCACATGCTACTAAAAATGAGAAATGGAGAAATGATAATGAAACAAGAAATCACCAAGAAATAGGGAAAATGGGTTTTGGGGTGAGACCATATAACAGTTTTTTTAACAATGTGACTCTATGATTGAAGATTTGTGTTGTTAGAAGGGCTGCTACAGAAATTTTAAATGTGGATTTATGGGAGTCCTGAGATTATCTTCAGCTTTGGTTTCCTCCAAGTTTTCTATACAGTCCTACAAACTCACCAATCTGTCACAAAAATATGCCCAAAAAGGGTCATCGTTGCTGGTTGCAATCCATTCCAAGTGTCCTTTATGTTATGAAAATATGTTCCAAGTATGATATGCTTGAGTGTGGTATCTCATGCCCAATGCATGCTATATGACTCTTATGAGTTTTCATAATTGGCTAGTTGAGTACAGATTTTATCTAGGGCTGAGTTTATTGCTGAAATTGACTTGAAATAAGACTTCAAAAGTGTCTCAAGAAGTGTCCAAATGATTATGTGGAAGAAGTCCTGTATTGTTAAACCTCTCTGAAATTCAAACCATATGTTACCTGAAAATTTGTAGGGGTTTTATAGCTGCAAGGCAAAGCCATCCCTACAACAAACTCAATAACTCAGGGAAGTGGCCATTGTCACCTCACCATTCTCACTTGGGCTTCGGGTTGGTTCATGCTAGCTCCAGGGGTGTTTCCCTAAAGTAAGACTACAGGGGTTTTAACGAGCAAACACAAGGTGATTATGTAATAAAACCCTCACAGAATCAAAGTAAATGAGAAAAGAAATAAGGAGGAGTAGACGGGGATATTAGTGCCTTATCCATTGGGCCTAGGCAATAATTTACTACATTGAGTCTAAGCATGCAAGACACAACACTCCTGTGGGCATGAGCTTCAAGTGTTTTAGTGTCTCCAATCTGAGACAGCTACCTATCCAACACTTCCAAACATTGCCTTTTAGTGATAACAATCATTTTTATGCAAAATAATTGTAAATAAACTTGAACCACTTTAACTCCAAAGAATGTCTGAGAATCTAGACTAGATGCAAAGTAGAATCAGACACACATTTGCTAGAAACTAAAGTAAAGACATTACAAACAAATATCTTACACAATAGACATGATCACATGCGATCAAAGACACTTGTCGTAACATTTCAAGTCATAAGTGTCAAAAGTTCAAACTAATGTATGCCTTCCGTAGTTGAGGTTATTTCTGCTTTCATTTAGTTTACACAACTTTTGAGTGTCACTGAATTCAAACTTGAAAACAAACACGAACCAAGTTACTTAAGTGTCAGCTAATACAAAAGACTGACCTGAGCATATATCAATAATATATCAGATGGTAAAAGACACCACTATTTAGAACATATCATTGATTGAAATTTAAAAATACAATAGATGGTGGGAAAGAAAGAAATTACTGATTTTCAGGTCATATTCAATCCAATTGGAGAAGATACCTTGAGCTTTTTCATAGTGTCGTTGACCCATTCATTCCCCTCCATATCGCTCGTTGCTACCTATTTGATAAAGGGGCATGGTTGCATTAACATCAAAAACAATTATAATGTCTATGGTAAAGACAAGATAAAGAGTGAGTATAAGAGTACCATCATAGATTCTACAATCTCTTCTACGATGTCATTGGAGAAGCACTTGTCAATCAGACAACCACTGCATAGAGACAAATATCTGGAAGACTCAATCTATATCTATAATCCTCAATGGATTCAAGGCTTCAAGGCTTTGTGTTCAAGTTCGAATCCCTAGGAATTCGAACTTGAATCCAAGGCCTTCCTTTGAGATTTTTCGGGCTGTACTAATTGTAAAAAAAAAAATATTTATCCAATCAAGAATCAGACCTAGCAACAACTCAGGAAATCCAAAATGGAGAGTCAAATCAGCGACACAACAAAACTTAGCATTAACTGGCTTCATAAAAATTCAGGAATCATAAACTTGAGAATCAAGGATCATATACTAAAAAAAATTCAGTAACTCTGAAACCTAGAAAACTTTGGTAATATCCTGCCGAGTTTGACCAAAAAGGAGCGATTTTTTACCAAAGATTCAACTTTGCTCACCAAGCTAGCAATCAGAGTTGATTCACGATACTCGGTGAGTCCTATTACAGAGGATATATCTCGTTTTGCTTATATTTTGCAGGTTGCTTCATATACATACCAGTGCTCTTAATATTCTCTTCTAGAGAGTACACAAAATGAGGCAAAATTACTATTGTATTTAAACAATTGGTAATTACTTTAATAGACATCAAACATTATGAAACTGCAAATTATGGCCCCAAAACATTCTGCAAGAGCTTTTGATATGTATCTTTGACAAAAATGGCTCCATAACAGCACGAAATTGCACATGATCAAAAGGCAGGTGAAAGACACAAGAAATATCCTTAGAATACAAGACTTTATTTCCAAAGAGACCTCCAAGGAGAGAACGGTGAAAATCAACCTAGATGTTGCATTTACAGTAACTAACATATGCCTTAGATACTCTAGGCAAAGTATTTGCTACACTACTTTCTAATGTTTATACTAGCACATTGTGAATTTTGAATGGACATACAGTATACTAGATAAATATGATGCTTTCATGGATGAATGACAAATCAAACGTTTGTCCTTCCATAAGAATCATAAAATCATACAAATAAGCATGAATAGAAAAAATAAGACCCAAAATAGCTAACACAAAATGCATGTAAAAACATAAAGCTTTTGGAAATACCACAGAAACAACCCTACATATCATAAAGTTTCTTTACAAACTCCACATTGCAACTTAGTGTCTCATCCAACAGACCATGATATGAACATTCTAATTACTGAAAGAAAAGAGTTCAGAAATATCTTTCTCACTCTTGTTTGTGAACAATGTTGTAAATTTATATAACAATCCAAAATATGGTAAAAAAATCCATTTTAAAAAAGCAAGAAAAAGCACCCAAAAACTATAGAAGCACACATGAATTATAAAACTACAAAAAATTTAAAAGATGAGAAAATTAAGAAACAACATAGATACAAATCCATGTTCTTATATCTCTAGTTACTGCTAAAATAACACCTAAACATATGGTAATATATTTGAACATTTCAGTTAGCATTAATTTGTATACTTAACCTATTACATTCAGTCCTGGCATTTCCTTCTTGGAAACATGTTACCTTCAACCAATCTATGTTACTTGACAGCATGCTGAAGAGGAAGCCAAGATACATGGAAGAAATGAACTATTCACCAATCACCATGCTATAAACAAGACGGTGAAATTCTCTATTGAGTCTTTGGTGCATTGGGAGTTAGCTTCTCCCACAGTCCACACTTTATTAAAATTCAGTATTATTTTTTGTCCAAATATTGACTCCAAAAAAATATAGGACCATGGCCCTTTCCAAACAAAAAATTCCATTGTGACTTTGATTTGCATCAGCATACCATGAACACTGAATTAGGAACATCATCTTTCTCACTAAGAAGAGCTGGCTTCCTGGCCCCTTTTTGTCTCCAACCACATCCCATCCTTAGCAAAATATCACCAGTTTCAGCAAAATCCTGTTCTTCAAGCCATTTCTAATGAAGTTCATCCCATCTCCATTGATCTATTGGTCGCTCTTCCTCAGCAATTGCCACTAAATCCTTTAATTCTTCATTTTCATCTTCCTCAGAGTTATCATATTCATCATGCCTCACTAGAATATCCTCATATTCATCTTCAGCTTCATCATCAACAAATGCCTTTATAGAAGCACCCTTAATATATACAGATCTTTCATCTGGCTTGCTTGAGGAAGGATCAACATTTTCCTTGTCTTCATCTTCATCAAACAATCTGCGAAGGAAAAGCATATAAATCAAGTTACATTTTTCCCCAAAAAACAAATACGTGTTACAATTTTCAACAAAATTTTAAAATTTACTAATTTTCAACATAATTTTCCAGAACTTATGTAATAATGTGAAATTACTCTCAAAATAAAAGACTGCCTTGATTATTTAGACATCCCTGGCCCTTGAAAGGCATACAATGTGAACATTCTTGTTGCTATTTTTTCAATATATCGAACCACTAACTTATGTTATTTTATAGCTTATCATACAAAAAATCAGATACAAGTCTAAAGAATGAACCCAATCTTCCACGCAGGAATACAACAAGTATTAACCTCAAAATGATGGTGAATCATAGCTCTTCGGGATTTTATGTCTATAATACACATAAAAGGATCATATAATCTTATATAGCATATAGATACCACCTCTGAGGCCAACTGAATAATATCCAATCCCATATGTCCTGCTTTCTATTGTAGCAGCGAGTGATCCAACAACTGATGGGTAACAAACTCATTGAGAGTTACTAAGTTGGTTGAAATAAGAACAGTTGATAGTTGATATAGAAAGCCTTGAACAATTACTCAGACTAAAGCACACAACAAAAACTCTGAAATGTCATGAAAATATCTAACTGAATATTGAGCAGTAAAAAAAATGTAATTTTCAAGAAAAAAACATTTATATTCTGGAATGCTTGAGCTACAAAAACTCCTCATGCTAAGACAGACCAAGCAAAATCATAAAATGACCATCTACAAGAAGCATTGAAATGACAGGAAACTCAACATAGATATCTTTTACTTTATAGACCAAATGGGAATCATACTTAGTTTTCATTCAGTAAATGCACTGTTGAAATCTCCACTCTGCTTGGGTTAAATTTTTTCTAGCAGCTTAACTTCCATCCAAACTGTGTGGACATTAACATAACTCACTGTCCTGCCAACCTAAGGCCTAAATCACCGATAATCTCCACTGTTTATCTATTAGAACATACAGAATGAATTTTTTTTTACCTCAATTGTTCACGACAGAAACTGATATATTTTCTCAGATAGAAGGACAATGACTCTTATTGGAATGAAAACAAAAAATAAAATCCTTTTGTTGGGATTAGGGTACTTGGAAAATTATGTTGTGTGGCCTATAGAATTGCATAACCCAAGCATTATGATGGCCTTGAGCGAAATCCAAAGAAGTGTGTGCTTTCTAACCTTGTCACAAAAATTGGAATACTTATCAATAGAAATATCCACAATAATTTCATTAGTGTGTAGTTTAATGCCTTGTGGGAGACCTTTGGTACAAACTTTAGCAAGAAATCCAGTGTAACCATGCTCACAACCAACATACAATGCTTCTATTGATGAAAATTGTGTTGAAAACATCAAATGACCCATCCTCAAAACCAAGGGATGTTTTTAAAAGTCACCCAATAGCCTTATGACATGCAAATGGCCACTCATGGTCCTTGTAGGATGTATAAGCTATCAATTCTAAGAGAACACGGATGCTCAAACCACATAAACCCTATCAAATGCACAAAGAAATCAATGTTGGAGATATACTCCAAGTTTTGATATGTTGTTTAATTCAAAGGGTGTGGATCCTTCCTTGAGTCTGCTCATTCCCCTTGACTCTATCTAAGTTACTCATTTTTTTGTATATTTTTCAACCATTATTATGTAGATTGGAACCTACTCAATGATGCACACAGATAATAGTATCCAAGGCTTTGGAATTTTTTTCGATCATATATAAGGATTTGATTACCAACAAGACCTCACACACAAACTAATTTTGAATGTGTTTTCCACCAAAGGCTAATAAATATCGTGAGTTCCTAGATCGTAGAAAATCAGTGACAAAGAACATTGTCAGCAATTTTGAATCTATTAAACATGGAAACAATGAAGAGAGAATTCAGGTTCCAAACTGTAAAAAAAAATTAAAGGGTGATATGTTCAGGAAGCTATGTCTACATGTGTTGCAGAGGCTGCAACTACTTTAGTGGAGCCAGTGGCAACTGGTGTGACTAGACAGGATGATGCATACAAGATTTCTATAGATGAAAAATCTTATACTAAATGATTTTATAATGACGAGAAGTCAGTTAAGGAAATTGAGGAATATGTCAAAGTCGACACATTGATCCAAAGAAGCAACCAAAATAGGAGGTAGTAAGAAACCTGTGGTGTCTTCAGATTCATATCAATCCTTTATAAGGTTTTCTTCAGAACCTACTAAATGGGTATAGGAGAATCAGATGGATCCATGGTTTGAAGATTCAATGTCCTCTAAGCATATGGATAAATGGAATATTGGAGATAAGGATGAGAGGAGTGAGCATGCTAAAATGTCTACCGAATCATTGGCTGATCCAAAAAATGGAAGAACAAAAGCTACAGAGCGTAACTGCACCAGTGCTGTCTACATCAGTCCTATTCAGGTTTTCGGGGTCAGCCGGTTCAACCAGCGGTTCGATTCTTGTAACCTTGGGTTGTAATGGAAACTATCTTTAAAGGAATCCACAACTGAAGGGGTATATACATGAAATCCCTATTGAGAATGTAATGCCCTTGATGTAACATTTCCTCTAAGAAGAACAAAAAATCATGGATCCTATGTGGAGGTGGGTTTCTATGTGGTTTCTATCTCCTTTCAGTATTCCATTTAGTGGTGCTAATTTCCCTAGGGTTTCCTTAGGTGGGGTTTCCCTCCCTTTAATACACCATCTTCCCAATATATGCAGGTTCCTAGGGGTAGTAATGTGCTTATTGGAATGTTCCTGTGACATTAGGTACTTGTGCTTCTTGGGGACTTTTCCAAGTCTAATAAAGTTACTAGCAATGCTGTAAGTTCACAAGCCAAGCCAAATCAATGTGAAATCGGTAAGGTCTCATGCATGCATGGGTCTTCCTGTATTCGATCCACCCCAAAGGGCTTTTAGTTTCTATGACTGACCGGTGGTTCCTTTATTGTCTTTCTTTGTTGGGGCTTTGTTCCTTTATTGTCTTTCTTTGTTGGGGTTCTATTCCTATTGTGGTTCCTTTATTGTCTTTAGAGTCTAGACAGCTTTTAGCATGCTTTATTATGGTGGTTGAAGGGGGGCGATATTTTGTCTGCATGGTGATTGTATAGCAGTTGACCACATCTTCTACTACACCTTCACAACATTATGAATATGTGCAATCTAATTGTTTATTTCTCTTGCACTTTCATGGAGAATCCTTAAATATTGCTTCGATGCACTAGACATGGTTTAGTTCTCAGTGCTAATGGCCTCTTTGGTAGCTTCTTTCCAAGAGCAGTATGACATTTTGAAAGTATGACATAATTTATAGGGTGCACTGTGCAAGTATTGTCAACACTTGTCCAAAGATGAAAAAATACTCGTGGAATCCTTTTTATGCCTAATATTTAATTAAAGAAGCCTTTGGCATGTCTGATGTTTATGGTGCAATATCTTTAATGACTGAGCCAGAGTTGAAGATAACAAAGAGAGATTTTAAAAGGTCATCAGAGAGTGAAAACAATATTCATAATGATGGAGACAATATTTTGAATTTTTCTTCTTATCTTGAAGAAATTAGGATACAATCACTAGATACAGGCATTATTTCAGAGTAGACCATGAGTGAAAAGCAGTTTGGTCAGAAAAGGCAAAGCATGGAAAAAGAAATTAGAGGTTCTCAATTAGTGCCTAAAAGTCAGTTCCTAGATCGTAGAAAAACAATGACAAATAACATTGTTAGCAATTTTGAATCTTTTAAACAAAGAAACACTGAAGAGAGCATTCAGGTTTCAAACTGTAAAGAAAATTTGAAGGGTGAAAAAGATTTTGAAAATATTCATGAAAATTATGTTCCTAATTTCAAAGATCATTTTCTTTCTCCATTTGTGACTAAAGACAATGAAGTTAGGGTAGTTCCAAACACTTCTTTGCATCAGAATTCAATTCTGAAGAAGAAAAGAAAGCTCTTGAAGAAACATAATTCAGGGTTATCAACTCTACCAAAGAGATCAGATAATCAAATAAAGATAAATATTTGCACAGAAGAAGAAAATGTTCTTGAAGTATTATCTGGAGTAGATCATCGAAAGAAAATGACACAGATCAAGCCAAGGAAACTTAACTTTGATGAACATTTGCATTTGGTAAAAAGGGCAAGAATTGAAGCTGAAGATGAAACCAATAAAATTGTAGAAGGCTTGAATGAAGGAGGCATAGCAAGTGCCAATTACAATAATGGAGAAAATATGGCATCGGATAATTCTTGTGTGTTAAATGAATGCCATTTGAGAACTAATAATATATTGAGTTCTAACAGTATTGAAACTGAAGGTGATTTGCCACATGGGCAGATGTCTTCAATTTTTATGGAAAGGCCTATGTGTTTGCCACCAAAGGCTGATAAATATCGTTTGTAAAGTAGCCTACCGAGTGATGAAGTTTCCCTGCTTCCCTCTAAACAATGTCATCGGGCTTAGGAAGCTATGTCTACATGTGTTGCAGAGGCTGCAACTACTTTAGTGGAGTCAGTTCCAACTGGTGTGACTAGACAGGATGATGCATACAAGATTTATGTAGATGAAAAATCTTATACTAAATTCTTTGATAATGACAAGAAGTCAGTTAAGGGAAATGAGGAATGTGTCAAAGTAGACACATTGATCCAAAAAGAAGAAACCGAAACTGGAGGTAGTAAGAAACCTATGGTGTCTTCAGATCAATATCAATCCTTTATAAGTTTTTCTAAATTAAGGTGCCTGCATGGTAGGATTCCCAAACAGTTTCCACATTTGGCTACATAAATGTCTCTCTGTAATTGTATATTGGATCATATAGGCATTGTGAATTAACACTTGGTCCTAATGGATACAACCCTCCAAGAATCTCTCTTATAAATATAAAAGCTCTCACCAAATCAAACAAAAGGCGGGGAAACTACCTTTTCCTACAGTAAAGCCTGAACCCTCAGTTGAAGGGTCATTAGTTCATAGTCCATGGAACATGTTACTAAATCCAAGTTATTGTTTTAACGGTCATTCAAATCCTCGGTAGAAGGGCAACAATCTCGTAATTCATGGACCATGTAACTAAATCCAATATGGCTGACATCAGCAAGCCAGCAGCATTAAGTTTGCAAGATTCACCAAGTAAAGAAACCTCAACATATGAAATCTCAAAAGAAACTGCTTCATATATTAAAAAGATAAACTACAAACCGGGTGCACTGAGTATTTTTCACAATCAAATCTCTCCTTTCCATACATTCCCTTTTATTACAATTACTTGGAAGGCTAAAAATCAATATGATCCAAAAAACATCTTAATAAAATGCTAGTAATGATAGAGATTTTGGAAATTACAAATATATATTATTCACAACATGCTCTCAATGGACATAAGAAAATAACAACACCTTCTCTAAGGATGCAAGCCAATCAATAGTAAAAGAATCTTCTTGCACAACTCCACAATCAAGCAAAACCTGCAACTCACAACATCTTCAATTAGTAGGGTGCCTATGCCTAAGAAAAATATGAAAAGTAGGAAGTAATAATTTAACCAACTTGTAAAAATGGTCACAATTTTTCCCAGGATATGGTCCAGATGGTGGTATTCCTACGAACTTCCCACCTATCTTAAATTATGTGGACCCACAATCAACAGTTATAGTAAGATACCTTAAATTTATAGAAGTTGTGAAACAAGATCACATAATGACTATTAGATTAATCTTGTGTGTTACTATCAGAATTTGCACCAACATTCATAAGCATGGATCCTAAGGATGGGAAATGAATAGTAATATCTAATGTACAACCTTATTACCATAAGAATGTTTTTGACATTTTCCAGTGGCATTCCGACATCTATGGAATACATTCTGATTTTGATGACTTAATGAGAAATATGGTTCTAACTCCTGAGTATTGACATATTGTCCTATGACTATCATGAGTATCATGAGTTATCTATGTGTCTTATAATCTCATTTTGATTACTGATTTGTAAATGCGTAATTACTAATGTTAAATGTGCACTGATTCTGATTTCTATTGAATATTTGTAAAAAATCAGATCTAAATGTCTATATTTTTAATATATATATAACTTGTCCTATCGAATATTTGCTTCTTTCTCATGTTCAATGGAAGCATTTTGACCAAAGAAAAAGATAAGGTGGAGTGAACCCTCTCTCCAGAGAGCAATGCTAGCTGTAAAAATAGACTGATGACAAATTTGTCTTGAAGCAGCACTAGTTTTAGGATGAATTCGATCTCTCCTAGGGCTGAAAATGGATGCCAAAAACATTGTTATTTCTTGGTGTAAAAATATATTGATTTTTGCTCCCCATAAAGCTAGCATTGTTCTCTCCAAAGAGCACTGCTAACTTTAGAAATAGGCTGATTACAGATTTGTCTTAAAGGAACAATAGTTTTAGAGTGAATTTGATCTCTCCTAGTGCTGAAAATGGATGCAAAAAAAATGCTATTGTTGGTGTAAAACTAGATTGGTTTTTTCTCTCCATAATAACGCTGGTGTTTTTTGGTTTCATAATGATTTTATGCTATCTTTATCCTCTACTTTCTCCTCAAAAGCAGTGCTTTGATTCCTAATTTGAAAGTGCTTTTCTCTGTTTTTAAAATGTTGCTTTTTTCTTAGTCTCATCACTAAATTTAGCATTTAATCTATGCCAAGTCTATCTGATTTATAGGCCCCAATTTTCTCCTAATCAACATCGATGCTTTTGCTAAATTTAGTATGTTGATAGGCTACATACTCTTTCAAGAATAGCGTTGTAGTTCTGCTTATGGAAACAATGACTTGGCTGCTACATGCAACATTATTCTTAATGGAAGAAAAGTTGATCAGGGCCTCCACAAATAATTTTTGTTGCTATATTGATCCTTCATAAATCTACTGATTAGTCTCCCTAGGAGAGCACAACCCTTGAAGATGCTTTGTGCTTTGTATATATAAATATATATACAACCAAAATCGATCAAATCACAACCAAAAAGATCAATATACTACCAAAATGGATCCAAATTGTATAATAGTTAGAAAATTCCCTCTTCAACTGATAAAAAAATATGCAGATGAACGATGTGATTTTTCATTTTTGCTTCTCTTAGTTCTTTATCGAACGAACTGCACAAAGTATCTCAAGTGGAGACATGCATGATAGAAAAGGCCAAAAGTTCTCTGTATTTCATACCAAAGGAATTTGACATAGTGAAGCCAGAGTTCAAAATCAATAGCAGATGGAAATAGAAGCATATTCCATTATTTGTCAAAATCAAACTTCTTGCTCAAAATTTCTTTTTTTTTCCTATCATAAGAACCAGCGTTTGGACAATTTTGTACTTACCGACAATATACAAATTCTAGAAAGTTCAAAAATTCTTCCAGTATATCAAGCATCTTTGCCATTTGCGAGAAGAGTAGCACACGATGTCCACCTTATTTCAATTGTGGAAGCAGTTGCATCCACAACATGCTAAAATGATGAGATACAGAGAGCAAATACAAGACTTGAGGGTTTAAAATATGTAGGCCTTGTAGATTCCTAAAATTCATAATAATGAAATGAAAATTCAGACTTAATTAGTACGAAATTGATGATGACCTTTTCCAATAGCTGAAGCTTTCCAGATGCGCCAACAAGCATCTCAAATTCTTTTTCTATAGAAGTGTTTACTGGTTCTTGTCATGGGAAAAGATACTGAAAACATAAAGAACAAATTCACATCATCACTTGTAGAACTCTCATTTATTCAATGGTTCCAATAGATCATGATTATTCTAACAATTATATAATGAAGCATTGCTTTTTATAACACAAACTATTGGAAGTACTTGCTCATAATAATAACTGCAAAATACTTATAGAACAGCAAAATTTGTGCAGTAATTGATAATCTACAAAGTTAATACAGATTCCAAAATTGATTAGTCATGCACCAAAAATAGAAAAAAAAATCCAAAAAGGCAGATAGATAACAAAAGAGAAAAAAAAGCTAAGCTATTTATTAGTGTCCATTAGTGTAACTAATGAATGATGGAACTATTAGTGTCAACTTAAAAACAGTCAACCTATCTTAAATTATGTAGACCCACACACTCAATGTTTATGGTAAGCTACCTAACATTTATAGATGTGGTAAAACAGGAAACAAGCTCATATGATGACAATTAGATTAATCCAGCGAGTTACTATTGAAATTCACACTAACTTCCATACACATGGAAATTGAAGATGGGAAATGAATACTAATAAGTAATATACAACCTTATTACCAGAAAAAGATTTCGCCAAAGGGGAACAATTTATGTCTAACATAAGAATAAAAGAGACTTCTCATGCATCCATAGAACACTATATCGCCTATGTTCATTAAGAGGAAGGAAATACCAAACAAGGAATCAAATAAATAAATCTAAGGAAAAGATAAAAATAACATATTTCTGTCCAATGGGGTTTATAGTTTGTTAGATATTTACAAAATCAAAGGGGTTTTATATGCTTCTTCAAAAAACAAATAGGTTTCGAATTAAAAAAAAAACTGCAGTCTACAAAACTACCTTCAGCTTTTGAGTCAGTAACAATAAAATAAATCTAGACAAGCATGAAATTTTCTCTTCATTAACTTAGCTTCATTGATGCCAATGTGGGGGTATTTCTAGTAGGGACAAGATGGAGTTCCTGTAGTTGTCAACCATGGCTGACCTGCAACTTTTAATGTCAAGGGGTTTTATGTCTGCATTATCATTAGGGCTTTGATTTGAAGGATTAATCCAATACTTTCACTGTAGGTTCTGTGTGCAACTTTAAGAAACCTTCTTCAATGCTTGTGTTAAATTTTCAGCAAATGGTACACACATATGCACTCAGAAACTGAACCCTAACAACTAGAAAATTGAAAACTATTAACACCTCTCAAGAGTTAAAACAACAAATCCTGAACACTAAAATTCATACACAGACAATATGAAAATATGAACATCAAGTCATCCCTACATATCAGGGGGTAACAAACACTAAGGTGTTTTAGGGAAATTCTATCTTCAAATGGCCCACAATAAACATTAAGGGGGAAGCTGTGATATCCCATGTGATATGTTCCTTTCTATTGTTGACCTTCCGCTCATCTTCAAGGAGTATGTTGTACATAAGACCGACCCTATGTTGAGATATCCATAAACCATCTCATTTCTTTATTTTGGCTATGGTTGACCACCTACTTGAGTTTGATATCCACAGAAGTCTCTCTTGTAGTTCAGTCACTATCACTACGGTTTGTATTTGAGTTGGGTATCATAAACCCACTCTAATCTATATTATGGCCACTGCCACTCTTTCTGAGGAGATGGGCCTTTATAAACCCAATCCCATATTTGCACAGATAATCAAATAAAGCTAACTATTTGCACGTAAGAAGAAAATGTTCTTGAAATATTATCTGGAGTAGATCATCAAAAGAAAACGACACAGATCAAGGCAAGGAAACTTAACTTTGATGAACATTTGCATTTGGTAAAAAGGGAAAGAATCGAAGATGAAGATGAAACTAAGAAAATTGCAGAAGGCTCTAATAAAGGAGGCATAGCAAGTGCCAATGACAATAATGGAGAAAATATGGCATCAGATAATGCTTATGTGCTAAATGAATGCCATTTGAGAACTAATAATATCTTAAGTTCTAACAGTCTTGAAACTAAAGGTGATTTGCCACATGGGCAGATGTCTTCAATTTTTATGGAAAGGCCTATGTGTTTTCCACCAAAGGCTAATAAATATCGTTTGTGAAGTAGCCTACCGAGTGATGAAGATTCCTTGCCTCCCTCTAAATGACATCACCGGGATCAGGAAGATATGTCTGCATGTGTTGCAGAGGCTGCAACTTCTTTAGTGTAGCTAGTGGAAACTGGTGTGACTTGTACTTTTACATGACCTTTTACATTAATGACATCTCCCAAAGGAGGAATAATAATAATAAAGTAAAGTACAAGTAGAATGTCCTTAGAAGTTACATTATTTCAATACTTTTCTATGAGACTTAAGTCTATTTGTATCTGTTAAGTTCACACAGAAGGATTTCCACGTAACCTAAAGAAAGCCCTAGTCGTATTATAGCCATTCTCTATCCATTTAGATCTATATCTTAAGGCAAAGGAATCCCTAGCATATGCAGCAAGGGTTTGGAAAGCAGTGAAAGCCCTAGCATACGAAACCCAACACAAACACAGAAGCTCTGAAGCCCTAGCATGCATAGTACTGATGACACAGCCTGAGGTGAACCAACAGCATAGGGAAGACACCCAAGACACATGCAGAGCTCTTTAAAATTCTTCTGAAAGCTAGTGCCAAACAATAACACCTATCTTATGGTAAGTATTAGGAAAAGAGCACTAAGTATGTAATTAGTTAGCCTTTATATATGCTTAAGGGTGTGTTGACTTTGCATACTATGTGTTTGGCATAATTGGTTAAAGGAATGAAGCAGAATTTCTTACTGACAATTTGTGTTGAGTAGTCTAATTGTACTGATATCCTGTTTGTTATTTCTTAGTTCAATATGTATTTGGCATCTATCCATTAGCTGTAATCAACATTACTACAATAAATTGTTTCCAGTTTTCCATTAACTGTAATCAGAAACACTTTTTGTTTTCGAGGTGGCCATCTTTGAGATTAGATTGAACTTGGGATTTTATATGAATCAACTTTATCCTTTTTAGACTGGAACAAGATCAGGGTAGAGATAACATTTGATCTGACAATGGATTAATATAGCTAACTATAAGTTTGGATCGCTATTTCCTTCTTTACAATTGTCAATTGCATAATTAACATTGCATGTAATCACAAACCATAATCACAGGGCAGGAAAAATACATCCAAATGTTGCAGAATCCCACAAGCCTCAAAAATATCCCAAGATGTGTTTGGATTTATCATACATGATCAATGTTGTTCTTGTATTGACTATGGATTACAATAGATAACCATAAATTTGGATCACCATTTCCTTCTTTACAATTGTCAATTGCATAATTAACATTGCATGTAATCATAGACCATAATCCTAGGCCAGGCAAAAGACACCCAAATGATGCAAAGTCCCACAAGCCTAAAAAATATCCTAAGCTGCGTTTGGCTTTATCATACATGGTCAGTGGTGTTCTTGTACTACAGGAGCAAGGCCTTAGTTCAATATCCTTATATATTCTCCATTAGCTGTAATCACTATTTCCAATGGATAACTGGAAAACTATGCCCACTTTCTTTTTAAAAAAAATTAGGAATGTTGATTTTCCCAACTGCATATCCTCCTTGTATATTGAGATAAATGAATTTTAGTTGTATCTTCTAAAATGATTTTGATTGGAGACTTTTTAGCATTGCTTATTACAGAAACCAAAACATACTAGAAACGAAGTAGACCGGATTCCTTACTATTTACTGGTCATAGAAAAGAAAGAAAAACATCAATTAGCAATTAGTGATGTTCCACAATGTGTCTGCGAAAGTATTTAATGGATTTCCATTGGCATGGCTATAAGAACCAATCATTCAAGATGCCCAGTCAGTGCTCCTTCACTATGTAGCCAAAAAAAGAAATGTATGGCTAGAGAACATAGTTTATTATTGTCTGTTACCACAATGTAGACAAGTCATGTAGATATCAAACCAAAAAAAATACCCCAGGTCTGGAAAAAGCCATGAGTGTCACCTCCTAAACATGCACATCTAAGGTATTTGATAAAAAACTATACCGAAAGAGATGGAAGTAGAATGTAGGATAGACAGAATAACAAATCAACTATATGATATTGAAAAAATTATGGCCAACATTTTCAAATAAATTTCCAAGTAAAGTTTATCCATAATGAAGACATGAAAAAGGAATATATACCTATGCCAATAGAAAAACATTAGATGCAGGGATTTTACAAGCCAAACCTCTAAATTAGTTCCTGTAGATATATAAAGAAACACATTAGGAATGGACAATTTTGCACAACACATAAGTGTATCTCAGAAAAATGATAAACTAATCTGAACTTCATAATTTTTGGATGCTCTTCTCTCAGAATATCTATTGCTTAGATGATTAGGGTTTTTGGGTATGGTATGAATTTTAGATATGGCGCCTGTTCCCTGCATTAACTTGAATATCAAGAGCAGATCCATATGGCCCTCTTTGCACTTCCACCCATAATTGTACACCAAACTTATGCAATTTTGAATTTAATGATGTCTTTCTATCAAGCAGTAAATGTTTATGGTTCAATCGCTATCAGGTGACTCTATATGCAAAAGTGTTTCTAAGTTTAGATTTTTCTCTAATTATAATGAGTAAAGATTTTGTAAAAAATAAAGCTTATACAGTCAAATTTACATAATACTTAATTGCAGGTGGGTAAAGTGTGAACTGCTTGATGTGATCATTTATGGTTCATGTGCATTAGCTTATGGTTGAGATGCTAAATAGAAGATTATGAAAAGCTATTAAAAAATGTACCCGAGTCATTGAAGTTAAAGTAGTAGGTGTTGCAAGATTTAGTTTGTGTGTGTGCTTTAAATTTGTACAAATATAGGGATAAGAGAACTATTTGTGAATAAATTGCAGGAACAATGTTCCACACTGGAAGTGGACACTATCACTGGATAGCCTAGTCTTGAAAATTCCTTTGCACAAGAACCTCAAAGTATGTATACCTAATCTACTTGATCATTTGTTCATTTCAATTTTTCTAATATGTAGGGAATAGTAAAATGATGTATTTATCTTATTCATAATTCTTCCCCTTGGTTTCTGAATTTTTTGACTCATTGTTTTCCTGTGTTTGATAGGCACTACCGATACATGGCCAAGTGTTGATACCGATAATGAAGATCTTCATAACAGTCCTCTACCATTAAAATCCATTGATAAATTTACATCAACATCTAACCCATCAATATCTAGAGATAGAAATGGTGAAGTTGCCATAACTTATATACATACTACATATATTGAAGCTCTTATACCAAATCTTTGGCATTCTGACTATTATATGGAACCAACAATACAAGAGTTAGCAATTAAAGAGAGTGCAGAACCTGACTATTGGTGTTAGGTTAAATATTTTGTTATAGGTATAAGAGGTTATAGATCAGTAAAGTTTTTTGGGGAAACAAATGTTAGATACCTAGACTTGGAGAGTATTATTCAATTCAACAAGTGCGAGATCCTTGTGTACATGGATGAAATAAAAAAGCCTCCTGTAGGCTAGGGTCTACACAAATCCGCAGAAATATCGTTTTTAAATGTGAAATGCAAAGACAAAAAGACAGGTCAAGATTTCTTAGAAGGCCCTGAGGTGAACAATATTCACAACTCGGGAACAATATCCTATATATAACACTCACTAGATTACCAATAATAGACGTTATATAAAACATCTGAACCTCAGTGTCCTGATTGACATAGGTCCCAACACAGTAAAATCCACTTAGAAGTGCACAGACAAACCGAAAAGTATGCCAGCCTAGAATAGGATACTTGGACCTAATGTGTTCAAAAAAAAAAAACTTTGGACATGAATAGGGTATCCTGGACATCAGAAGAAATAAGAAATAAACATTACAGAAAAATCAGAAAAAAAATGGGAAAATAATGAACTTAAAACCACTTTATCCATTTGAGTACTAAGCCAAAGGAAAAAATCCTGTCATTCATTAAAAAACACTATCAATTCTAGTGAGGTGAAAGAAGAGAAGTAATGTGCATACCTTGGAAGCTTCAACCCATTTGTTATCTATGAATTCGAGATGGGGGCGTAGTTTGGCATGATTAAATATCATCTCTTCTTTTGTCTGGAAGAAGTATATTATATACTCGTGATAGTTAAGGACCTTCGTGGCCACACCCCTCATTCTCATCAGCATCAACTTCCTCATACATAATAAACTGATCTTTACTCTGCTCTGGAGGGCTTGGCCTTATGTGAAGCTTATCTACTCTTTGCCTCAGTTGTTTTGTCTCATCTTTATCATTCACAAGGTCTCTGTACTCTACCAAGTACCCTGCCCCCTACTTTTTTACAATTCATGCACATAACCAGGCCCCTCTGAACCCCTCTTTATCGCTGGACAGCTCCACCAGGTCACCATTGCCCAACTTCAATTTCTCAGATTGATGATGGGAAATCTAGATCATGTATTGATGAATGATTAATATTGATGATTAGAAATCTAGATAATGTATTGATGAAATCTTAAAGGATTCTGCAGAGAAAGTATAGTTTACAAAAAAATATAAAATCCAAGAAGCAACTGATGAGTTCTCCTGAAATGTTGAAAATGCAAAAATATACATCTAATCAAATCCATTATGAGACTTTTGCTAAGAAACATGATATTAAGAGGAAAGTACATAGGCAGGAAAACTGGCAAAAGACACATGGGGCAGGAAAACAAAGAGTATAATTACCATTCCTCTGTTTAATTCATGATAAGCACAAATCTGAAAATCGCATGCTTCTTTGAGAAACAGAGCACTAATATACTGATCCATTACTCACCACAGTGGTCAAACAACACCTACGTTACAGCATTGTTGCATCAATCCACTGCAACTACCAGAACAAACCAGACCTGCAATAAACTATCAGATCCAAAACTTAAGAAAAAAAAATATAGAATAACAAAAACCTATTTACCTTTATTGGACCGCCTACACTCGGTTTAGATGCAAACTTGGGATTCCACTTAGATACACACATCTATCTACCCAAATATGGTGGCTGGTGGAGTGTATCATTCTATCCCTGGAAAATGAAGTGCCAGGTAGCGTGGTCGGTGTGGGGTTATGGCTCTCGAATTGAAAGGTATGCAATGGACTATGAAACTTGAATAGGTGGAACTAAATCTGTATAAACCACGGGTTATACCTTGACTTAAGCTTCTTGCTACTTGTTTGGTTGCTAGTCCTACTGATCCACTTGTAGGGCGAAGGGAATACCTGATCGATAGTGAAACACTTCTGTCCTCACTTCTAGTTGAGCAACGAAACAGCTTGGATCACGATGGAAAAATGTGCCTCATACTGTAAATTTACTTTCGTTATGCTAGCGTGCACCCTAGGATTTCGATCGATGGCAAACTCTTAGAACCCCTAAAAATATCCAAACAGTTAATATCATACCAAACTGATCAATGGTGAACTCCTGGAACCAATCTTGCCCCCAATCGATCAATGGCAAACTCCTGGAACCGTTCTTGCCCCATTTCTACCCTAATCAAGATAAAAAAAAATCCCAAATATATTGCATATTGTTTATTAAAATAAACAATAAAAACTTTTAACCCCAAATATATGCCCAATATAATTTTTTATTTTTTGGTCATTTTTAACCCCCCAATATGAACGAACGTGATATCATATTGTTCCGTCGGAGACGCCCCCTTGATATATTGTCAAATTGAGAGTTTTGTTTTGCAAACTGTATGTAAATGTTATTTTGGAATGGGTAAGAGTATTTCTTAAACATGGTATTTACTCTACTAGGGGCAACTGTTCTTATCTTACATATAGTTGACAGTAGAGGCAAACAGATATCAGTAAGCCTGTCCATAAAAAACAATTAACATAACCGCTTCCAGAACATGCAACCCACACTACCAAGGCACAGGTTGTTTCACTTTGAATAATTTTCAATTTTTTTTTGTTCATGCTCGATTTGATTCCACATAAAAGAACAACCATCACATTATGGAGACTATAATTGAAGATTCTATTTCACTCTTGCTACATGGTGTTGTCAACCTTTGGTCATTGGTACAAGTTTCCATATTAAACTAAGTGAACTCACTCAACTCATCAACTATTCGGTTCTGAATTTCTATCTCATATGACATTCACAAGCATGAGTTATTACTTCCAATTATATATAATAGTCTTGTAGAATATGGGAAACTAAAAGAAGGAACTATAATCAAAGTCACCCAATCAAACAAAAGCGTAAACTTGTTAAAGACCTAGAAGCTTTCATTGGTGACAGGGACACATTTTGTATATGTATTAAGTGAAAAGTTTATGGATATAAAACAAAAGATATAAAGCAAATGTTAAGTGATTGCATATTGGGAACCAACTATGTACGTTAAAATAGCATTTATGGAGTAAGTAATTTTTTTCAAGTTCTAGCTCAATTTAGCTGTAAGAAAGCAACAATATAGAAGACCAAGTTGTAGTATGACAAACCATATATGAAAAAAAAACCCAATAAATGTAATAATTGTTCTTTATGGAAAAATGACAAGTTATGCTAAGAAAGAAGAGAACAAAGTTGTTTATTTTATAAATAAGCATAATAGCAAATTAGTATTATATTACAAAGCAACGATATAGGTTGCATCAACAATTTAGGTTCAAAATGTTAAGTGATAGCTTGTATAGTGGAACTATGAGACTACAAAATAAAACTCCTAAAAGTGAGTTAAAAAAAACCCTACTATGTTGAAGCATGAAAGAAGGATAAAAATACGAGAATAGAGGCAATTCATTATAGACAATAAAGAATGTTTAAGTATCAAGTTGAAAAAACTTATGTATTTGAGTGTCCACGTGAAATTGCTGATTAAATGTTTTCAACCATCACAATTACAGCCTTTAAGCATGCAATTCCACAGAAGGTCTCTGTTCTAATTGAAAGAGTAAAAATAAATTATTTGTTGCGGATCTTCTGGGCTACTTCAACAATTGATGTTGCTTCATTTGAGAGGAGGCATAGGTATTTCGTAGAAATTCCCATTAGTTGGTTTGCAACATCATCAAAAGATACAACACCATGAAGTTGTCCAGTGACATCTTCCAAGTCAACCTTTAGTATGTATCGGTAGTCACATTTACCACAATGCCAAATGTTTCCAAATTTGTGGGAATTTTTTTTCATGCATTGTATACCATCAAAAAAAAGAGGGAATGCAAGGAAATGAAAGTCATCCATGTTGACATTTGTGATGGTTGCAACAACATAGTACCAAACAGGCTTTTCAGACGGTTGAAAATTTTGTAGCTCATTGAAGGTAATGATTTTACGAGGAATAGAGCGAGGCATTGAATTTTCGGCTCAAATATGGCGACGCAGAATGAAATCCATTGTCATGAAACCATCTCTTAAGAAGGACGGTTTGTTCAATATTTGATTTTATAAAAAGAGTACTCTTGGAGATAGTCCGAAAAGTTTTTCCATAGAATTCTATAACATGACCGCCTTTGATTGCTAAAGTTGGATGAGTAGCTAAACCATGAAGGTTAGCAATATTGGCTCCTTCAATTTGGCAATGCTCTCCCCAAAGTGTTATGTCAATTCTATAGCCTGACATGTCACAGAGTCCAATGGTGTGTCATACAGTCTCTACACCATCACGTTTTCGTATGGAGGATGTAGGCGAAACTGAAATTACAAGTCCTAGAAGGTCAAAAATGGAGTTAACATGTATAGTTTGGATGTCTTGAATAGTTCTAAAGTTAAAGAAATATAAAGGTATTAAGGGGTATCCATCTAAGCATGGTTGGATGGTTGAGGAGGAACCTAAGAAAATCTCATTATGGCTTTTTAAATGGTTGAAAATTGGATTGGATGCTTTCACAGTGCCATTTGATACTATGAACACTACTTCTAAATGTATCTTCTCATACAAAGAGAGTGCCAATTCATTGAATGTAGAGATATGTATTTCATTGTGTGAAGCATTAACAAGGTCAAATATGAACACTTTTCCAAACCCTCATTGGTTTCCATATTCATGAATATTTTTCTTGGTAATAACTCGACCTTGAATGGTCCAAACTTTCCTAGAAGAGGAAAGTGAAGTGAATGGGATAGTCGATGTAGGTAAGGCAGGGTTTTCATTTATTGACGTAGTTTTCATTGCAATAGAGGAACCACTATGTGAGGGAGAGGCTATAGCTAAGTGGTAAGATGCAGGGTCTCCAATAATCGTTGCATCCACTATGACAAGTTCAAGTGCAAGCAATGTGATAGTCTCGGTAAGAAGAAGTATGTTAGAAAGTAATGGGAGACAAAAACATTTTATGCATCAAAGGTGTGAAATTCATTCAGTGGGAAAAAAGAATGAGAAAATGAAACATACGTTACATTATGTACAATGTTGCAAGTACATTGGATGACTTTTATTATAGTTCCTTCTTTTAGTTGCCCATCTTCTACAAGATTATTATATATAATTGGAAGTAATAGCCCATGCTTGTGAAGGTAATCTAAGATAGAAATTCGAAACCGAATAGTTGATGAGTTGAGTGAGTTCACTTGGTTTAATGTGGAAACTTGTACAGCAGGAAAAGGTTGAAAGCACCATGTAGAAAGAGTGAAATAACTTATTCAGTTAGCATAGTCTCCATAACGTGATGGTTGTTCTTTCCTGTGGAATCAAATAGGGCATGAACAAAAACAAAATACTCAGAGTGAAACAACGCGTGCCTTGGCAGTGTGGATTGTATGTTTTGTAAGCAGTCATGTTAATTGTTTTCTACGAACAAGCTTAGTGATATATGTTTGTCTTTAATGTCAACTGTATGCAAGATAAGAACAGTTTTCCTTGGTAGAGTAAAAGCCATGTTTCAGAACTACTCTTACCCATTCCAAAATAACATTTACATACAGCTTGCAAAATGAAACTCTGAATTTAACAATAAATAAGCAACTTGTAAGTAAATACTAAATTTTAAAGCATTCAAGATTAAAATTCCAATTGCAAGAAGAAGATAATCTCAGAGCCACATAAATACGAAGCAAATATTTTGCTACCACAATGAATGTTGAAAACAGTTAAGTAGACTGAAGGAATACCTACAAATTTGATAAAGTGGAAAGACATCTGTTCCAAAATCTCTGGTGTAACCGAAGCACATCAAAAGAAATAAAAGAAAAGAAAAGGCAAATAGTAGGAAATATTGGCTACCTGAAGCTTTGTATATATGTGCAAAGCAAAGGTGGTGCAACAACAAACCTAGTAAATTGAGAATTGTGACAACATCTTCGAGATCCTCATAAGTTGATCCGCAATTAAGAAATAGCCCATTTGTAAATGAAATCGCAAGCTTTCTTACATTAATGGAGCAACAATGCATTGATGAAGCATTAACATAGAGCATTCATGTTGATGAAGGGACATCGACAAAATATTCCTCGCCGACTCGAGTGATAGTGAAACCAAGCCACGACCAAAATGACCCCACAAACTGTGAGCCTAAAGCCACAAAAGCCCTCAGACTGAAACTTTAGCAAAACCCTCAGCCTCAAATCTTGGCAAAGGTTATGCCCAATTCAAATAGAAAAATGACCCTACAAAATCTAAGCCTAAACCCACAAAATAGGCTTGCATTGAAACTTTCGCAAAACCCTTGACCTCAAATATTGTCAAATGCTATGCCCAATTTAAAGAAATGAATTGCAATGAAGGACATTGGCAGAAAATATGGGCCTGTTAATTCATACATGCGACAAAAAAATGAAATCGATCACCAATCATACATGAAAAAACCTGTCAGGACATAATCCTGTCAATCCATTCATGTGCAGGATTAGTCGTTTAGGGAAACAAAAAAAAGTGTAGTAAAAAAACACAAGCCACTTGTCGGCAAAACACCCTAAACATCAAGTGGGAAGCAGGATCCGCAATCTGAATTTGAGTGTAGAAAAGACAGTTGCGGGCTCAATTTTGCGGAAGTTAATTTTTAAAAATGGAGAATTGAAAACCCGCAATCTGCAATCCGTAATTGAGGAAAAACAGTTATGTAAAGGCAAATGCGGAAACAGAGTTGCGGAACCATAACTATGGAAACAGATTTGCATAAATATCTATTACGGAAACAATATTGTGGAAAAGGAGGTTGGAGAAAGGAGCTTGTTGAAGGGTAATATGCGGAAACCGAGTTGTGAAAACTCGATTGCAGAAAGATTCTGTTGCGGAAACAATGAGATTGCGAAAGCAAGTTTGTGGAAAGATGTATTGTGGAAATATAGTCTGTGGGACAGAAGTTACAAAATTGAGAATGCGGAATCGTGTTGATAAATTGATAAAGGATCGAATTGAAATGCAATAAAGGACACTGACAGAAAATATGGGCTTGTCAAGCGATACATGGGGAAAAAAAACGAAATTGATCACCAAACGTGCATGAAAAAAATTGCCAAGGCATAAGCCCATAAATCGAAAGGAGCTTGGTGAAGGGTAATATGCGGAAATATGTTATGCAAAAAAGGAGATTGCATAAAGGAGCTTGTTGAAGGGTAATATGCAGAAATTAAGTTGTGAAAAGCCAATTGTGGAAAGATTCTGTTGCGAAAAGATTTCGTTACAGAAAGAATGAGGTTGCAGAAGCAAGTTAGTAAAATGCTATATTGTGGAAATATAGTCTGTGAGATAGAACGAAATCGAGAATACGAAAGCAAGCCTGCAGAATCAAGATTGTAGAATTGTATTGCTAAATTGATAAAGGACTCAACTGAACTGCAGTAAATGACACTTGTAAAAAATATGGCACTGTCAATCGAGACATGCAGAAAAAATAAGAAATTGATGACAAAACGTGTATGAAAAAAACTATAATGACATAATCCCATCAATCCATTCATGCGTAGGATCGATCGTAACACAGAAGACATATGTCGAACTCTTATTGGCCCAACAGA